>JANHZT010004091.1:8112-18484 GCA_032468215.1 Stegonotus admiraltiensis | reverse complement strand
AATAAAATAAAATAAAATAAAATAAAATAAAATAAAATAAAATAAAATAAAATAAAATAAAATAATAAATAAATAAAGTTATTCTCTATATTTGTCAGGATTATTTCTCCTTTTTTTCAGAAAAATATTCAGAAAATTTATATGACTGCTCACCCAAAACAAATAACTTTTGCTTAAGATCTGCAGGTTAGAAGTCCTAGACAGATATCTGCAAGGCTCCAAAGGATAGATCTGCTGCATTGCCAATTTATATGTGGTTGAATATCAACAACAAGTGGTTAATAAAATGGTGTGTGTTATCTCTCAAGGTCTGATTAGCTCTCCTATTCAAAACTTTAAGGAAATACTTTATCTTTTATGTTTCTGGTGAAAAGAAATCCATCAACATTAAACAAGAAAATTTACTGGCAAAGATTAATAAGTATGAGTATATTGTTCGTACATTATCAGCATTTCTTCTTTCCTGTCTTGCATAGGTTAAAGTCTCTGGCACATGTAAACATTTTGAATAAGCATATTATAATGTAAACAGTACTGCTTTCATTTTGCTTTATTGTTATGAACTTTAAAGAAGAAAAGTGGGGAGAAAGCCACATGTCATACTTCTACACACATAGACCTTTTTAAATTCATTCCAATCCAGCAGGATGTTGGAAATGAGGGGCTCAAAATTTTGTCTGCATTTCAACAACACAACTCTCAGAAAAATGACCAGAGCAGGCTCAGTTTGGGGTTGAGAGACAAACTAGCAAAAGAAAAATCAACTCTGAAAATAGGATGGGTCTAATGAGGGATGGGGGCTACAAAGGAAAAACAATCTGAAAAAGTTTCCCTAATTCATTCTTATAGGTAAAGAAGCTGGACAGAATCAGAATGCTGGTGATTGTACCCACCCGATCAACATTCTTGCTATTCTCTCTTGCTCATGTGATCCAGAGCAAAATGAATGTAGCTGCCTGATGCTTCCCAGTGTACACAAAGAAATACTTAGGTATAAAATAAGGATACAGCAAAAACATGCAGATGTAACATGTTACTTTATTCTACAGAAGAAATACAGATACAATACCTCCACTGGTCACTGCTAGCAAAGGATTAGAAAGAGTCTCACAAGTCATGCCATGCCATGCTTGCTCAAAGGAAGGGAGGGAGGAAGGTTTCCAACCCTCACTGCCAGCTTTCCATAAGGAAATTCATTGGAAAAGTCATCAGGCAGTCAGGAGTCACTCCCACTGATTATTATTATTTTTTTGTCCTCCCATAGTCATTTTGTTTTTCTATTTGGGCAAGGAAATATCTCTAAACCAATGACCTGTGATTCTCATTCACAGTGTTCCCTGACTCCTTCAAGTCATAGTGGAAGCTTGCAGAAAGAAATTTCATGAGGATCATGTTACCACAGCTGAGAGTGAGTGTCAGTGTACACACTGGCACACATATACAGTATATTTCTGGGTGTTTAAAGGTTTTGTGAGTCTAAGGCAGGGTGTCAAACTTACGTAGTCACAGCAGCAGCATGTGACATATCAGGACTTTCCCCCCCTTTGCTAAACTGGGTGGGGGAGGCACGTGACGCATCTGGCTCATGGGCCATGAGTTTGATAACCCCTAGTCTAAGGCAAGTCTGATCCTTAAGGCAAAATAAAAGCTCCATTCTTTCATGTTGATTAAATTGAAATATAAAAGTTCCAGCCTCATGAACAGAAAAAGTAGCAGAACTCTCTGCCAGCTAATCTACCTTTAAAAGTTTGGGGTTTTCTCTCTAATGTTCAAAAAATGTTTAAATAAAACCAAAACACCTCATCAACCACAGCTGCAAGGGCAAGCAGCCCTCCATAAGTCTTCTGTCTACAATTCCTCAAATCTCCAGATACCATAGCAATTGGAACTAGGTTTGGAAGGCTGATCTAGGCTGCAGCAGAAGTATTTCCTCTGGTTACTTTGTGAGTGTTGTAAAAGGTTGAACCTTCCAAAGGCATTCTTAACATCAAACTACAAATAAATTCAGTTTTTAAAAGAATGTTGGTTCTGATAATGTGAAGGCATAACATGGAAGATAGTGGCACTCCTTTAAAATAAGTCTTTTGCAATGCATGGGATACACAGTATCTCTCTTAATCCATTAAAGTACTGTAATTGTGTCTTTTTCCAAACTCATAGGGGTGCTTTTTCAAATGCTCACTTTTTCCTAGAACATGAGGCAACTGTACTAACCTAGAAAAAGATATAACTACTTTAATGTTTTGCTTCTTGCACTTTCCTACCATACCATGAAGCACATTTTTAAAAGTTAAACATAACCCTACTAAAAAAAATATTGATTGTTCCTATGGATAACACACAGAAAAAATTTCTAACTCTACATGAAAGTTAAAAACTACTTTGATAGACATGGCTATAATAACAGCATCTTGCAAGTCTATTGTTTCTTCCTGTCCTTATACTTCAGTAATTAAGGATGCATGTGTCTGAGCCACTTCCAAATATTATCTTATTGTTCTGGATTAAAAAAAAATGTTTCAGCCACTCTTGCCTGAGTAACAGTTCCTGCATTTCTGTCTGGCTATCTTCTGTACACCCTAGCCTTACTCTCAGTACTCTTATACATACTAATTCTTTGACAACAGGAAAGGGGCAGAAATTCTTTGGAAAGAGGGAATCAGGTTTCTGTGGTTGCCTTAGTGAATGTAATCGTATGTAGGAATGACCTCCGGTAACATGTAGAGAGGAAGGGAAGAAATGCTAAAGGACCTTATCCTGTATTACTGCTGTGCTATGGAATAGGTCAGCCCCACCTTTTCTGTTTTCTTTCCCAAAGAAGTTCCACTTTAGCCAAGTCCTAATCAATTAATAACTGACTTTCATTCCTCTATCAGACTTCTTTTGTTGTTAGCTTGCTTTATTTTGGAAACCACCTATTTTTATTGCTTCTCAAAAGAGCAGCCTACCAATCAAATCAAATGTCTTAGAATCTGTTGAATCAAAAAACTCTATATTAGAGGAGTGGGGGAAGGGAAGGGGAAGTAGGGAAGGGGAAGGAGAAGAGGAAAGGGAAAAGAAAGAGAAGGGTTTTTGTGGTTTGTAGAAGAGATGGAAGGGTAGGAGAGCAGTCCAGAGTATATCTTAAACCAATTATTTAAGACAGAAAAATGAATTAATATGGATTTCAAAGATAATATGTATGATTGATACCGGTTAAGAGTTTATATATGTATGTTTATGAGAAATAAAAATAAAAACTTTTTAAAATAAAAAAAAACTCCTCTGTATTAGTGGAACATTGAATTCAGGCAAAAATATCATGAAGTGAGCCTGGAGTTGCTCTTTGCTTAATTCCCAAATATTCAAAGTTATTACTTTTTTTACAGTTTTATGGTTAAAAGGCTTTGAGCAAATTGGCTCCTGAGCTAAACACGCAATTTGAGGCATTAGTAACTGCCGTTTCTTTTTTCATAGGGCCTTAACGGATGGGCTGACATTACCCTGGGAAAATACAATAGAGATGTGAGTCAAATTTAAGAGGGCCAGTTTGGTTTTGTGGTTAAAGCTACCTGAATTAGAAGCCAGGGGATTGTGAGTTCCATTTTGGGCCAGGCACGCACTCTATCAGCCTTAGGAAGATGGTAGGAGCAAACCCCACTTCTGAAAATGCTGCCAAGAAGATTGCCTGGACTTGTTCCTGTAGTTATAAAGAGGTAGGTCATTCAATGAACCATAGAAACAACAGTTTCTTCATTATAGAGGGCCTACAATGTGTGTAAACATGGCCAGACATTGCATTTAGAACAACTGCTCTTTGGCAGTTTATTTCTCTATGAGCAAGGTATATCCACGAACACACCCAACTAATTTTCTGAGGCATTCTTTATAATTTGCTGTTCTGTGCTGCATGCTCTTTAATAAGAGCCACCCCCTGACAGCACAGGGTACTCACCTTTCCAGTCACAGCAGACTCATGAAAAAAACAATGCATTCGGCACTCAGCAACCAAGAGGTAACAGAGAGGGCAAAGTATTGTTTGCTGTTTAAAGCACCGGTCCAGAGAGGAATAAAACTGTTGTCAACTTTGCCAAACGGGCAAAATTCTGTGACCAACAGAACCCTTTCACTGACAGCTTCTGCTTTTGTGGTTCTGTCTATTGTTAAAAACTGAAAGATGGAGAAAAACGGGATTCCTTTGAACAACTCGCTTCTAATGTTGAAAGAAACCTAGTAACAATGCCCCTGTTTGTTAAAAATTAGATTACTGAGAAGCCTGAGAGATTGAAAGCAAACAAGGAAAAGCTAGTTGAGAAATTGGGGAAGTGTGTTTGTATATAATTTACATAATTCTCTGACCATTACCAAAAGGAAAAAAAATGCACCAAAGCTGAAAGGAACTAAGAAAAGATTGGTTGCCTATGTTGCAACAAGATCAAGGGGGAGTGACCGATGAAGAAAAAGCTCAAAGTAGGCTATTCTTTGGAACAGTCAGAAGAGGCAAAGAGTAAGAGAAGATTTGAGAGAAACCTGGGAAGCCTTGCTGTAACAGGGCAAAAGTGCCCTGTGCCCGACTCTGGAATGACTTTCCATTTTCTGGGTTACATTGTTCTAGTCCTGTTATTGGCATGCTTTACTGCTGTGGCTGGTAAGTCAAAAGTTTAAGTAGATATAGCATTTGATAATAGCAGTATTGGGGGATGGAAAAGCAACATTTAAATAGACAATATTTAAGCATAGATTTTTTTTTTGAAATGGAACCCTAAGCACCCCAACATACAGATACACGTCAATTTTAGGAGCTCTAGATCAAGTCTTTTCTAGTTTTCGGTGTGGCATTATTGGAATAGTTTGAATCTGCTTTGATTTTAATAAAATTCTGTCTTGTAATCTTCACTTAGTCACATATGAAGTTTGCATTATCTTGTTAGATTTACAGACTTTAACCTATAGACAAATATAACAAAAGCAAAAAGTTTAGGTATTTGGACATGAGTGTTTACATTATTTTTATCATTTTCTGCCCTGGATTAATCCAAAACAAATTTTTGAAGTTATTTTCATTGCCTGTAAGGAAATTAATAATACAGTCAGAAATAAGAAAAATAAACAAATTTGTTCATAACTATTTAGAAGTAAATCCCATTGGTTCTAATGGACCTTATTTATTAAGTGTGCATAAAATTGCAACATGTACTGAGCTATAATTAAATTCCAAAGGCATACTGGTAAGACTGATTTTTACTAAACGACAGAGTGTAGTCTTAAATTTAGCACTAGCTACAAATTGCAGTCATTACTATTAAAAGAGGTAGAGGAATTTTTCACGCAACTTTATTCAATTAATGAAATATTAAATTTAGCCAGATTCATTCCATGCCTACATACTTACCTGAGAGTAAGTCTCACCAAAGCCTGTATGATTAATCTTGACTTGATGCATATAGAATTTTCTTGCTGAAAATAGCACACAGTAGAATTCTAAATCCACAAGAGAGTTGTCCTTCTTATTGTTTTTGGGAAAATTAAGTTGAAATCAATATTAATGTATTACATTATAAGGATCTGTGGTAGATATTTCCTTGTTTGTGATTTATTTAGTCTTCTATCATATTATCACTGAGAGCAATAATGAGGACAGACTTTATATTAATTGCCTGACTGATGACTGGGTGCTACTGGAAGACCATCTAAACTTCTAGTGAAAAAATGACTATAGCATCACATATAATGTTATTTTGAATAATACAGCTGCAGTTCTGTATTCATTCTAGTAAACTTTTAAAGGACATTGCATTTTTTCTACTTTTGTGATTTGTTTATACAGATGCAGCTACATTACAATAAAAAGTATAACATCTGTATTATTATTTTTCTCTGCCTGCTCAATATCAAATATTTCTTACATGACAAGCAGAAAATTACTAGGCAACTGACAATACTGATTTTTTAAATATAACATGACTTTTTAAAACGTATGTTCCTCCTACTGGATAGTAAATAGCTATTTCAAGAATTGCTACCTTTCACATCCTCTTGAAATATTTATTCTCAAGTTTACATGTTTGTTTCATTAGATCCAACATAGTTCTAAACTGTATCAGTTATTGTAATAATAGCAGAGGAAAAAACCTGATTTCAAGAATGTATTATTTATACAATGCTTCTGGAAATGGGCATCTGTAACTATTCCAAAGTGAATGTATGAATTTCCACTCCTTTGGGTGGTTGTTGGGGAAGTAATCAATAACAATCATAGTCACAGCTATAATGCCTGAGCAGCTTCTGGGTTTGAGAGCTGCCAAGTAGAATGTACCAATCCTTATCTTTTTTAGACTTATTATACCTATTGCCAAAAAATTTTAACAAGAGGGGTGGTGGTCAAAGGGATGTTTCATCTCAAATTCAGATATTATTCTCTTCATTATCTCTTCTTATTGAGATAATACACCATTATTTCCCTTTCAGAACCAAAGGTTAAATTCATTACTTGCATGAAATCAATCACTGTATAGATTAATAGAAGTACACAAACACAAGAATAATTTGAAACGAATTACTCTCTCTTTCAGTTCTCATAGGCTTACTTAGAAAATGCAATATTTTGTTCTGTAACCCAACAACCAGAGAGGTTGTTTTTAAAAAACCCAATATATATTCAACTTGAAACAATTCAACAACCAATGGCACAGTCTTTCTGCTTCTGGACTGTGTTTGATTTATTTTAATTTTTTTGCACATTCCCCTTGCTGGCCCAGATCCAAATCCTGTTTGGTTACTCACTACTTCTTTCAATCACAATCCATTCCCCAGCTATCACACACTGGGCAATCCTTGTTGTCTTGACCTCAGTACTGTTTCAGGTTGTCATGCTAACGGGAAATCCTTCATGGATGGAAATTGCCTGCCAATCTATCATTCTTGAATTCCAAGCTGCAGGTTGGTGTGCAATTGCATATGCATAGGGCATATGACACTACCATACTGTGTTCCCTTCCTTTTGCTCTTAAGCAATCCTTCTGTCACTCTCTTAACTGGAATGTTTTGTCTTCTGCATCCCTTTTCTCTTAAACTGCCTGGCTTATGAGTAATCTTTCATTTTAAAGCTTCCCCCACGTAATCTTGAATAATCCATCAGTCTCACTTAAATTGCTGACTGCATTTTGTTAATGCAGCCTGTAAGCAAGGATAATGGCTGAACTAATCATAATGCCACTTATAGATATTGTTTGCCACAACAGACCTGGAATAATCAGGTTACATACAACTCTCAGTTAAGATGACACATGTGAAAAGAATCTTGAGGTCCCAGAAGCTAATAACCTCTGATTACTAAAATATTCAGTGTATATCCTATCAGTACAGATGTTGAAACTGTTGGGCAGTGTTGGGGTTTAGGGTTTAGTGACTGTGGTCTAGCCAATAGATTTCCTGATGTTTCATCAGCAACCCTGACTGATGGCAACTTCAGAGGCAAGGTACACAGACCAGAGGCAGCTGAGATGGGACTGACTGGGCTCTTGTCTTAATAGCTAGCTGGAATGACTTCTGATTAGTCTTTAGTTGAGCTGGGTTCTGATTAGTACAGGTTGGGGAGGGCATTGAGATTCTTTAAAATGCTCTTTGCAAACATGCTGGTGGTAGATGACAGCTGTGGCTAGGGGGACTTTTGCACAGATTCACCTGGTGCACCAACTGCAACCCTACTTAGATCAGGAGGCTCTCCTCACAGTCACTCATGCCCTTGTCACCTCATGGTTGGATTACTGCAACACGCTCTACATGGGGCTACCCTTGAAAAGTGTTCGGAGACTACAGTTGGTCCAGAATGCAGCCGTGTGAGCTATTGTGGGTGCACCTAGATACACCCACATTACACCAATTCTCCGCAAGCTGCACTGGCTCCCTATCGGTTTCCGGACACAATTCAAGATGTTGGTTATTACCTTTAAAGCCCTATATGGCTTAGGGCCAGGCTATCTTTGAGACCGCCTTCTACTGCATAGCTTCCAACGACCAGTAAGATCCCACAGAGTGGTCTCCTCTGGGTCCCGTCAGCTAAATAATGTCGGCTGGCGGGCCCACAAGGGAGGGCCTTCTCTGTGGCTGTCCCAGTTCTCTGGAGCCAGTTACCTCCTGAGGTCTGGACTGCCCCCACCCTATTGGCCTTCTGGAAAGCAGTGAAGACCTGGCTTTTCCGGCAGGCCTGGGGCCATTGATCTCGCTGCTGCAATCTTGCGAGACCTAGCCATGAATGGAGTGTATGGGTTTTTAATGCTTTTTTAAAAAACAACTTTTATGGTATATTGTTCGCACTATTTTCTGTTGTAAGCTGCCCAGAGTCCCCAGGGAGTTGGGCGGCATAGAAATGTGACAAATAAAAATAAAGAGATGGAATATGGTTGTGTTAAGTGTTGGGGACAGGACTAATCCATGCATGCCAAACAATATTTTAATAGGAAGGAATCCATTTATGTTCTATGAATGGATACAATGTTATAAGCAAGTTATTAGTTCTAACTGTTCTAACAGTTATTAGTTGCTCATCAAATGTTCTTAAGGATGGTACAGGTAGTCCTTGCTTAATGATCAGTCACTTAGTGGCCATTCAAAGTTATAACAATCCCTCTTAAAAGATACCTACAACCAGGTTCTGGAGTTTAGATGGTGCACACACAAACACGGACACGGACACACAGAGAGAGAGAGAGAGAGAGAGAGAGAGAGAGAGAGAGAGAGAGAGAGAGATGACTGCATTTCAACACTTGGCAACTGGTTTAGTGTTCTGCGGTCACATGACCTGATTCATGAATTTTTGCCAATTTCTAGCCTTCTCATCTGGTTTCCAGCAAAATGAATGGAGTTGCTTTATGACTCTAGTGTTCACTTTATGACCATTGTGTTGATTTAATGACCACCATAAAAAAGATTGTAAAATCAGGTTGGTCATGCTGGTATCTCAACTTTCAACTGTGATGATTTACAAGAGAATTTCTGGGCACTATTACAGTCATAAGTTGAGGACAACCTACACTAAAGGAGGAACGTCTGACACTTTCAAGGAGATGTGGGCTTTTTTCATCTGTATATAGTTAAGGATTTCAAGTTGAATTGAAGTAATCTGCTGGTAGGTTTTCTGAAAAAGAGCATTATTTCTTCATTCAAAACGTCTTTTAAAATGTTCTCATTGTGTGTGCAAAAAATAATAATGAGGCAGAGTAGAAAATAACATTTTGTGAAGTAGAAATGCCATTTAGCATAACCCAAGTTCAGCATCATGGCTAGTCAGTGAAACAAATTAAATAAAATTTTATGAATTTAACATTAAAAGATAATTCATTGAATATAGAGAGCGGGTTGGTATTCCTTTCTTCAAGAAACAAAATTCTATCATCTTTACTGTGAAAATATGCTTAAAAGTATCTGGTAAAAAACTTGAGGCCTAAATAAAATTCCACTGGGCTGGGCTGGGCTGAGGCTTCAGCATATGCAGAGGTGTAGGTATATATATACCTGAAGACAGCAACTATAACTAACACTGTTGCCATCCTATGTTCTCCACAACTGCCCTGTGAGATGAGTCAGACGTAGAGACGATGACTAAGCCAGCTAAGTAAGTTTGGACCAGTCATTGTCTCTACGTCTGACCCATCTCACAGGGAGATTTCATCGCCTAATGAAGCCTAGAACTCACTGTCTCCTGATTTCTAAGCCAGCACCTTCACCACTATGCCAAACGGACTCTCTTAATCTCGTATCTTGATAAATTATTGAAATTGTTAAAGTAGATAAATATAAATTAGATCGCTTTTTTATAGTAGTGTCAGAACAGACCTTTTAGTTCTACTGGGTATCATTTAATGCAGGGTTGTCAAACTCGTGGCCCTTGAGCTGGATGCATCACGCGCTGGCCATGCCCACCCTAGCAAAGGGGGAAAAAATTTTCAGTACATCAGGTGATGACAATGTGACCCTGCGAGTTTGACACCCCTTATTTAATGTATCTCTTAGAATAAGCAATTTGGCTATATGATACCAAACTATCATTTTTAGCAGCCAAAACCTCACTCTCTTTGAAACTGGTGCCATTTTTCTCCTTTCTTAGAACTATATTTTGTAAGTTCCTATTTGGATTTGACTATTTGAAAAACCATAAGAGTAAAGTCAGTTTGATGTAGTGGTGCAAGGTAGAAATTGGGAGCATGTGAGTTCTAATCCTGCCTTAGACACAAAACAACTTGGCCAGTCACTCTTGCTCATCTGTAGAAAGAAGGCAATGGCAAACCACTTTCAAAATCTTGCAGACAAAACTGCAGGGACTAGTCCAGGCAGACATTAGAAGTCAACAATAACACAAATCTACTAAAAAAAAAAACAGACAACAAAAAGGATC
>JANHZT010004089.1:97320-126538 GCA_032468215.1 Stegonotus admiraltiensis | reverse complement strand
AAGTCAGCAAACAGGCCATTTCTGGCCTCCAGAGGGCCTCCAGGGAGGGTGGGGAAGGCCATTTTTGCCCTCCCCAGACTCCTAGAAAGGCTCTGGAGCCTGGGGAGGGCGAAAAAACAGGCCTACCAAGCCTGCTGTGCCATCACGTGCCAAAAGCGAGGGAAGCATGGGGTGTGTGTCACGCACACGTATGCGGGGGCGGGGCACATATGAGTGTGGGCACTCACGTGTGTAACCCCCCCGCACTCCCCCTGCTTTTGGCACGCGATGGCAAAAAGGTTCGCCATCACTGCTCTAGGCTGACTGAATTGAAAAAACTGAGGCTCGGCTGGCAGGAAGAGGCGTGGCCAAAGATTTTCCAACTTAGTCTCTGGCCAATCAGATGATTTGAAAACCCATGCTTGGACTCACCAAGCAGCGCACAGGAGAAGGCATTGGTTCATAAAGGGATTGGAGCCATGAGGCTGCTTGCAGGAGCTAAGCTCAAGACCAACAGAAACAGAGACTTAGCGAAGGATGAATTGCAGATGATTATAATTGGTTAAAAAAAGTGAAGTGGGTGAAGTTAGACAGTTATAGTTGGAGGTAAAAGGAAAGGGAGAACAAAATTCAGAAGACTGAACAGACTGAAGGAGCAATGATGAAACGAGATTGGAATGAAAGATTGGTAGAACTGGCTATTATTGTAGGGATGATGTTGGTAAATGTTGGCAAGTGTTAAGACAGGAGGAAGGAGGAAAAAGGAAACAAGGGAGGCAACAGTGTGGTATGGTGACAGCCGTGAGAAAAAAAGGAAGATGACAAGTCCATAATTGTACGGTGTAAGCAAAATGACCCTGACAGAAATATGCAGGAACTGTTATTTAAACAAAAAGGACTGAATATGTTTTAAAGTCCAGAACAGCAAGATAGCAGATGCTGGGGTTTATATTTAATGATACATTATTGATTTTAATTGCTTTTAAGGATAGCATATTTAGATTTTGTCAACCATATAGTTATATACCCTAAATAAATTACACATAATAAAAAGTGAAACAAACAAATAAATAACGTGACTGACTTTAATTATGAACATCAATCAAGCAAGACTGATCCAACTCTGGCAGTAAAGGCATCTCCGCTATAATCAGGGTATAGTGGTAAATTCAAGGAGAAAACGTTGTTACTTCTGTTCCAGCATTTTTAACTACAGCCTTTCTCCTTGGTCTGAGCAATTTACAGAAGTATAAAGAATGGAGCCGCATAATTACTGGATCACCATGGGTACCATATAAATTGCTTAAATAAATACAACTGTCACAGCCAGCTGTAGAAAGAATATAATTTTGCCTAATCATAAAACTAGGCAAACAAAATGTGTACGTGAACCACCTTAATTTTCATTTAAGACTGAGATACTATTTGATTGCCCAGATAAATGATAAAACCTAGTTGATCTTGGCTATAGGCTAGTATGGGGAAGACACATAATGCCTTGAAAAAAGCAGTAGCAACTCACTTCTGTATTACTGCCAAGACATTAGATAGACATATCCATGAAGGCACTAGGAGGCACTCAACTCAAAGGAGACTTAACAGCTTGAACAAATCCTTTATTGTCTACCCAGTCTGTAACATATCAAACTTCATCTAGGCTAGTTTTGAAAGGCTAGCGGGCAGAGATTCCAAAAACATGGCTTTTAAATAAACATCTTTTACTGCAGACAAGAGCAGGAAACAAGCAGCAGCCAACTAGAAACCTCAAGCCATATATACAACAGCTCCAAAGTTCTTATCTTCCGGCTTCTTTTCCCACCTGTGACCTCCAACAGATTGAGAAGCTATCTGTCTCAGTGGGAAAGATGCATTCCTCCTGCTTTTGTAATGGACCTCTCTGTATTCTGGCTGGCATTGGTCCTATTAGCCCCCACACTAAGATACTTATAATTCCTTTTACAAACTCATCTCTATTGCAGAGAATCAATTATCCAAGCAAATAGTTTTTTTAATGTCGTTCATAAAAGGTTCTTTTCCAGTAATTAAACCAGATCCTGTGAATCTGCATTTTATACAAGATCTGGAAGTGTTGTATATTTCTTTCAGGTATTTGAAGTATTTCTTTTCTTGTTATGGCAACTAGGTACAATTGTTTTTACCTAGAAAATTTTAACGAAGAGAGAAATGGAACTCATGTTTTATGGTATACTGTTTGTGCAGAATTTCATTTCAATGGATGCCTACAGCAGTCCGCAAGCCAACATCCTCCAGAAGTCAAAACTGTGAAAGGAGAGCAAAAATGAGGAACATATTCTCCTTCCTTCACTAGAGAGGCGCCTTGAGAGCTCTTTGACCCAAATCTTCTCAGACTGGTTATAATTCTAGTGAACAGGTCACTATTGCTAAGTACATTCTGTACTCTTCACAAAGGACACAGTTGCATCCATTTTAACACATTATATACATTCCACTGCTTGGAAAGGAAAGCTTCACCATTTATAGCAACTTACTAGATATTCTCACCAATGGAAAAGAAAAGTGCCTACAGGCTCAAGTCAAAGGGTTTTGCAAATTATTTCCTGTGGTGCTTCAATCTATTTTGTCATTAGATGAAAGAAACAAGCTCTTGAGGGGGACCTTAGAAAGAAAAACCCACTTAAGAGTTCATCAAAGCCTCAGGTAGCAAACAGCAAAGTGACTTTGCAAACAGCAAATTCTATGGTATGTTATTATTCAGTGTATATGTTGGTATGAGTTTGTAGTTTCATGTATATGTGTATATATAATTATTTTTCTATGAGAGCATTATATTACTCTAATATAGATTGCCCATTACTATCCATTAGATGTAATTTGTACATGTGGGCATCCACTGTAGCAAAAACAAAAATATTGACAAAAACGCGTTATTTTTAGCATGTGCAACTATAGTCCTCTAATATTGAAAACATACATTGCTATGTTAATTACAGGAATAGCAATTTAATACCGCATTTTGTCATATTCAGGTTCATGAAATTAGAAAGAAAAAACGTATACTTCCAACAATACAAACAGAGAGGCACTAACATGGGTAGCGTTTTTTTTATATAGGAACAGCAACTTAATGTTTGGGTCATTTACATTTGTTCTAAAAACTCAAGTTTGTTTCTAATCTTGTGGTTTCCAGCTACTCACTAATCAAAATGAAAATCATTTGTCAACCATCTAACGGCAGAGGACAAAACCTCCTCTGTTTTAACATTGAGAACTTCAAAAATACATAGTTATGCAAATTCAGAGAAATATGCTAAGGCCAACTGAGTTGAGAGGATGTCCTAATGTCTTCAAAAGCTGAAAGATACCAACTCTAGGCTTTGCACTAGGCATCCAATGAGAGCTACTAACTAGCAACAAAATCTGAAATGATTCACATCCACCTCCTCAACAGATTTGCCTTGTGCATGGATTGTGGCCCTATAAAAAATCTTTATAGCTAATGTGGCTCAAAATAGAAAGCCTTCGTTTTATATTAATGTGTCTCAGAATATAGAGTCTTGCTCTTATATTTCAATTTCCTGGTTTTTTGAAGCATGAGTGGTAATTGGAATGATTTTATACTCTCATGCTAAAAAAATTATAAATTGATTGTTCATTATATTAGCTCTTATAATGCACAAACATTATTTATTTATCCAAGCACATGATTAAATTTAAAGTGTAAAGTTTATGATTTTTAAACCAGGTATTTTCGAAAAAAAACCTATCCAATGCTACTGTATTTTCAAGAGTCAGTATTAACCACAATATTCCAGAAGAAACAAACTCTGTATTTGCAGAATTCTATAAACAGCAACAAAACATTATTAAAGTCAAAGACTTCAAATCAGATAAAGCAAAAGGAGCGTTGGTCCTACCTGAGACGCTCCTTCTCGTTGGGTGGAGACAGCAGCCAGCATGGGTTGTACCCACCCAATCAGCTTGATGGACTGAGTCTGTCATATTATTAAGTCCCGCCCTTGTTGCCGGGAAGACCAGCTTTTGGCGAAGACCAGGAAGAGACAGACTCAGCGTGTGGGTGAGAATGAAAAAGAAAGAGAGAGGAAGACCAGACTGATGAAGGGTCTGACTGCTGTCTCCACCCAACGAGAAAGAACGTCTCAGGTAGGACCAACGCCCCTTCTCCATAGTGGGTGGAGACAGCAGCCAGCATGAGACATATCCAAGTTCACTGTCCCAAACCAGGGGTGGGACCAGGCTGGTCCGAAGAACCCCGGGAACCACCCATTGCAACACCCTACGGCCAAAGGCAGCATCAGCCGAAGCAAACTTGTCCAGTTTATAGTGTTGTATGAAAGGGGCCGATGAAGTCCAAGTGGCTGCCTGGCAAATCTCGAGCAGTGAAGCTTGCGTGGCCCAGGTCGCCGAAGTAGCCACACTGCAGGTCAAATGTGCTGTCAAACGGGAAGGCCTCCGAAGAGAACAAAGGTCGTAGGCTGAGGCGATAGTCTGACAGATCCAGCGTCCGATGGTCGATGATGACGCTTTCCGCCCCAGAGAGAACGGTAAGAAGAAGACAAACAGTGATTCGGTCCAGTGGATGGTAGCAGTCCGCTTCAGGTAAATTCGCAGCGCCCGCCTGACGTCCAAGGAGTGCCAACGTCGCTCCCGAGGATGGTTGGGATGAGGGCCGAAGTTGAGAGAATCAGCTCCTGCGTGCGATGGAAGGAGGTATTGCCCTTAGGAACGAAGGTAGGGTCCAGGCGGAGAACCACTCGATCTGTGTGGAAAATGCAGAGGTTGTCACAAGCAGACAAAGCCGCAATCTCTGATATGCGGCGGGCCAAAGTAATGGCAACCAGGAAGGCGACCTTACACGACAGAAGTCTGAGGCTCGTCATCCGCAAAGGCTCATACGGGGGCCCTGTACGTGAGTTCAGAACCATGGGAAGGTCCCAGGTAGGGTACCTATGAAGCACCGGAGGACACAGATTAGTAGCGCCCCTGAAAAAATGATGAATCAGTGGGTGATGAGCCAATGATGGTAACGCTCCACAGTTAAGTACAGAGGAAACAGCTGCAACCTGTCGATGCAAGGTGTTAGGAGAAAGACCCTCAGTGAGACCAGCCTGAAGAAAGACCAGGATGTTAACAATCGAGGCATGAAGAGCGGACACCCCATTCTGGTCACACCATGAACAGAAGGCCGGCCAGGTAGCTGAGTAAATGCGGTCCGTAGAGGGGCGCCATGAAGCTTGGATGGTCTGAATGACGTCTGCCGGAATGACTGCGCCCCTCAAAGTGCACCGCTCAACCTCCAAGCGGTCAGATTGAGCCAACGAATATCCGGATGGGTCAGAGTGCCTTGCGTCAGCGTGTCAGCCCCGAGAGAAAGGTGCCAAGGGGGGGCCACCGAGAGGGAGACAAGGTCCGCAAACCAGGGCCTCCAAGGCCAGTGTGGGGCCAGGAGAATCACCTCCGCCCGTTCCAAAAGGAGCTTGCGGATGATCCTGGGGAGGAGAGACGTAGGAAGGAAAGCATATAGAAGGCACCCCCAACTACGGCGCTCGGAGAGCACCCATGGCCTCCGCTTGTGGCTCCGGATACCTGGCAAAGAAGCACGGGAGCTGAGCATTTGAGTGCGTTGCAAACAGATCGATATCCGGAGCGCCGAAACGAAGGGACAGGTCCCAGAAAATCCTTGGATGTAGACACCACTCCACATTGTCCAGACGCTGACGGCTGCGCTAATCCGCTTGGGTGTTGGCAAGGCCGGAGATGTGCTCTGCCCATAGGGAGCCAAGGTGCTGTTCCGCCCAGAGTCCCAAACTCATGGCCACGGACAACAGGGATCTGGACCTGGTGCCCCCTAATCTGTTCAGGTGTGCCTTGGCCGTCACATTGTCCATGAGAACCAGGACAAATGCCCCAGAAATCAGGTGACGAAACGCACGGAGGGTGAGGAAGACCGCCTGTAACTCCAACCAATTGATCGGACAAAGGGACTCAAGACGTATCCATGTGCCCTGCGCTGTCTGACCCTGACAATGGGCACCCCAGCCGTGAAGGCTGGCATCGGTTGTCACCACCACTCTCTGGGGCTCGAGAAAGAGGCAGCCTGCCGAAAGGGCCAGAGATCACCACCATCGGAGAGAGTTACGCACCGACAGGGAAACAGGAACCGGCTGGGATGACATGCCTCTGCCTGCCTTCTGCAACAGCAAAAGAAACCATTGAAGTTCCCGGGCGTGTAATTGCGCCCAGGGAACTATCAAGATGGCAGAAATAATCTTCTCCAAAAGTTGATAAAGGACAAAGGGAGAAACAGTCCGATGGCCCTCAACACTGGTGACAAGAGCCCTCAAGCTATCCTGGCAGTCTTGAGAGAGATAGACCCTACCCTGTTCTGAATCAATTAGGGCCCCTAAATGGAGGAGACGAGTGGTAGGAACAAGATGGCTCTTTTCCAAGTTAATGGAGAAGCCATGGGACGCTAGAGTTTCTAGGGTATGCTGGACATCCATGGCTGCTTGCTGAGGGGAGGATGATAAAACCAGAATATTGTCCAAATAGCAGAGAAGTCTAATAGAACGAATTCTGAGGGAGCTGCCAAGGCAGCCAGGACCTTCGTAAAGGTACGGGGGGGCAGAAGAAAGGCCAAAGCCCTATACTGGTAATGGGACTCCCTGTAGCAAAATCTAAGGAATTGTCTATGGGAGGGGAGTATAGGGATGTGTAAATAGGCCTCGGTGAGGTCTATTGAAGAGAGGAGATCGCCCCTGCGAACGCTGTTGAGAATCAATCGTAATGATTGCATCTTAAATTTCCGGTATACGACATACCAATTTAAATGTTTTAGGTCCAGAATAGGTCTCCACCACCCCCTCATGATTTAGGCACGCGAAAAACCTGGGAATAAAATCCCATTCCCTTTTGGTTCTCAGGAACTAGCTGGATAGCCCTGATGGCTAGGAGATGCTGAACCGCAAAGTCCATGAGTACCTTTTTTTCGATGTTGCATGAAATCGGACAGCGGATAAAGGGTGCCGGGGGGGGGAGAGAAATTCAATAGCCAACCCTGATCTTAAGGTGGCTTGGACCCATTTGTCAGAAGTGGACCTCTCCCAAATGGCGGCGAATAGGGCCAATCTGCCACCAATGGGAGGATCTGGAATGCAATCAGTGACGGCGCCTGAAGGAACAACATCCCCCCCCAAAAGGGCCGTTTAGACACAAAGGTCCTACCCCTGACCGACCTATCCTGGACACTCTGCTGCCTACCAAAATTATTGTATGGCCTAGAGGAGGAGAAGGAAGAAGGCCCACTGCCGTCAGCACCTCGTGATTGGGGGCTAGAGGCATACGGAGAGAACCGAGACTCCCCTCTACGATACACAGCTGCCAATACTTTCTTCTTATGCCTTGTCTCAGTGAGGAAGGGATCTAGGGCATCACCAAACAATCGAGACCCCCCAAATGGAATAGACGCCAGGCGCCACTTATGCCTGGCATCAGCCTGCCAGAGACAATGCCAAACCAAGTGCCGGGCAGCAACAGAAGACGCCAGGGACTTAGCGGTGAATCAGGCGGCGTTGAGAGTGGAGTCTGCCGAAAATTGGACCGCCACCACCATCTTGTTAAGGTGCTGCTTGACCCATGAGTCCTCAAGAGTCAACTTCTCTTGGAGCTGGTGCAACCAGAGCAGCATGGTACGGTTGAAAAAAGAAGCTGTCCTGGCAGCCCTGATCGCCCACGCGGAACTCTGATGCGCCCTCTGGAGAACTAAGTCTGAGCGCGGCTCGTCAGGACATAGACCCTCATCAGGCTCCCCTGGAACGTTGGTGTTGGGCAACAAAGCCACAACTGGTGTGTCGACAGAAGGTATCTGGAGAAGAGAGTCCAAGTCCACTGCGACGTTAAATTTTTTTTGGTTGTTGGACGCAGGAAGAGGAGCTGAACCTGGCGTTGTCCACTGTCGCTTGATGACATTCAAGAAAAGGGGAGGAGTAGGGATGGCCATAACGGGCCTTACCGGCTCAGCAAACATTGGATCCAAGGAACCTGGAGTGGGAGCTGGGACCGGGTCGACGGTGGGTGAGGACAGCTGGGCTGTGTTAACAGCCTTAAATAGTAATGATTTGAACAAGGATTGAGGAAAAAGTCCAGTAACGGCCGGTTGATCCGGGGGGAGGTCCTCATCGTCCAATAAACTGGAATCGCTATAGTCAGCATCTGTCAAGGTAGAAGGACGAGTCGACCGAGAATCAGAAGGGGAGTCAGGTGCTTTGACCGGCTGAGTGCCTTCAGGAGCTGTACGTATAGGCGAGACAGAGGAGGCCGACCTCACGGACCCACTCCTACTGGGGGGGATGAAGTCCTGCGGCCAGTGACTTTTGAACTGCAGCCTCAATGAGTTGTTGGAGCTGGCCAGGAAGGAGCTGACAAGAGATCGCTTCACAAGGGGGATTTGTATCAGGAATAACACAGGTGAATCCTACAACGCCACCAGATCTGAGGAAGGAGCAGGTGCCAGAGAGCCGGATCCCCACAACTCCTTAGTAGAGATGTCAATAGGGCAGTCCTGAAGAGACACCTGATCTGAAGTGGGGGGACAATGATCTCCCACTTGGGTAAGTGTCTCGTCAGTAACAGCGACCTGAAGGCCAGTTGCGACAAGGTGGGCACTGGCTCTGTCACAGAGCTTGGTTAAAACCTTGTCCCTGTGTTTTTCAGCCTTGGACGGAGGCCGATCTTGTTTGTGGGGTTTGTGGTGGTGGTGCAAATGGCGATTCGCACCACCACCAAGGTCCAATGAAAACCTCCCGTGAGGATAGGTGGGTATCAGACAAAGTGTCTGATTGACCATGATCTGGGGCAGTGGCCCTATGGCCGTGCTTTGACTTTTTGACAGCTTTTGGCATGGAGGCAGCGAAAAGCAGCTAGGCTGGGTAGTAGGAGGGGGACAAGGTAGAAATCACCCCAGGCCAAAGGGGAGCACGGAAACTCCACAAACAGGCAAAGTCCGTGAAAGCAGTCAACAGCAGAATGGGAGCACAAAAAACTCCACAAAATGGCTGCCTGGCGTCGAAGCCAACCCCACAAGATGGCCACCATCAATGTGCTCCAGAGAGCGGAGAATGCCGCAAAGGGCCGACGTTGTCAATAACAGGAGCGCAAAGCTCCACAGGCTGCGTGGCTGGCTGAATGCTCCGATGAAGTTGTGCCAGGGGCCAGCTATAAGGGTTGGGAGTGTGGAGCTCCACTGATTACGTTTTCACTTTTGCCTCGACTGTGCGCTCCTTTGTGGTCTCGCCAGGGGCCACCCGCCTGCCAAGTCGGGAGCGCAGAGCTCCACAGAATGCGAGCCTCACCGATTCAAACGGCCGCGGCTTGTCCAAACTGCACCGCCCCACCACAGGGATCCCACATAGTTCCACTGGGGATGGAGCGCGTCGCTGACACCAGGTTTATAGCCAGCAAGGGCCACAGAGTCCAGAAGATAAGCGGCAGCAAGGAATCGAGCCAAATTAGCCGACGCTGTCAAAGTCGGTGCGAAAGGCAGTTTGAAATGGCCGGTGCCACTCGAGCAGCGTGAAAGTTACTAAGTGCAGCAGCAGGTTCTGAGGCTGGTTAGGGCTGACACGCATGGCTGCGAAACAGTCCAAGTCAAGAAATCGCCCCCCAACACTGTCCACAATCAAATCTAAGGGGCATTCTGTTGCTCCCTGCAAGGAGGTTCAAACGAAGAAAAAAAAAACGCCCCCTCCCGGTACCAGCCTGAGCCAGCTGAGGGAGAGGTGACAAGAGACTCACAAACTAAGAAACCAATGAATCCAAAGCCGGTCAAGGAAGAAACAATCCGTAGTCGAGGTAAACCGAAGTCAAACACCAGAAAATCCAATTTCAAACCAAATAGACAGAAATCTGGAGAAAAACAGCCAGAGCGAGAGACCCACACGCCTATCCAACTGATGGAACTGAGTGAAAAGCTGTCTTCCCGGCAACAAGGGCGGGACTTAATAATAATGACAGACTCAGTCCATCAAGCTGATTGGGCGGGTACAACCCATGCTGGCTGCTGTCTCCACCCACTATGGAGAAAGAACAATAAGGTGGTCACTTACAACTAAACAATTTATCACTGTCAGAATCAGGTTAGGTCCTTCTTACCCTATTGTATTAACATTGATACAGTGCATCGTAATTATTAAAAAGCAAAATTTGGCAATTCCACAGAAGTTTGCTTTTCCCTCTTTTAAAAACAAATTGTAAAAAATAAAATACATCTGTCTGACCAGACAATTTAAAAAATAAAGGCCAGAGAATCTTAAAAGACATTTCCAAATACTACAACGAAGGGTATAAGAATTAAATTTCTTCTGAGACACAGGGTACAAGTTTCAAATTAACGATATTAATATCAAGATATTAACTTCAAGCTACATACCGTAAGATAACAATTCATTAATTTAAAACATTCTGCATTTATTTTCCTAAACTACACAGGCTTCATGTCTTCAAGACTATATTTTGTTAAAAACTATCACCAACATAAGTTATTTTTATATTGTTACAATGATTGCTTTATGTGTGTGTTTTTATTTGATTATTGAGCATTGCCCAGAATCACTTCTTGTGAGATAGGCGGCTATATAAATATGATTAATAAATAAATAAGGATAAAATATGAAATGACAGATCAGCTTCAAGCCAATTGTTTTAGTTGTGCAGATTCCTACCAGAATATATACTCAGAAACAAAAAACTGACGAATGGGAATATGCAGATTATGCATCCAGTGGACAGAATAGCATAAACCACAAGTATCAAAATTACGACTGTTTCATCAAACGTAACGAGTGTAACAGTTCACAACATCTCCATTAATGTATCAAATTTATTAATTTTCAATAAATAAGTAGAGAACAGACTCACAGATGAATGTAGAAATACACACTATACCAGGGATGTCAAACTTGTGGCGTCATGTTGTCATCACTTGATGTATCACAACTTTTTTCCCTTTTGATAAACTGGGGGTGGGGTGGGGCCAGAGTGTGACACATCCCGCCCGCAGGCTGTGAGTTTGACACCGCTGCACTATACTTCATCATCCAATTAGCATTTTATTGTTTTAACTACAGCAAGGATTTACTCGTGATACAAATGAAACAGTAAATCATAGAATTTATAAATTAAACTATATTATAGATATAATATAGATAATAAATTATATTATTAAATTAAATTATAGAAGTTTTTTACAGCAATGATCTCAATCATATCTGATAGATAACTATTCTTGTGGTCCAATTTTACATTAAACCTGAAAACATAATCAAAATGCATTGATTTTTTACAGGAAAAACCCTTTTATTTCTTTATTAAAATTGGCATTTGCCTCATTTATCTGTTTGTCAAAACATTATTACAAATGAGCCTCTCAACTGCAATCAACTCAAAACTAGAGAACAACATCCTGTAATAAGATGTTTAGGAGGAACAATTTATTTATCTTTTTTAAAAGATAGATGTTTGTAGTGTTAGGGGGGTAGTCACCTACCCTGAGGTGCTAATTTTTTTTCTAATTTTGTTGGCACAACTATTTCAGGTCTGGCTGACTTTCCCAAATTAAAGTTACCCCCCCCCTTTGGAGGCAGATATTTTCCAAAATCACAGTAAGTGGTTTAAACTGCCTTGGCCTTCCCTTCCTTTTAATCAACCTCTCTTTCAAAGAATAATAATTGTTAAATTCTTCCAGGCTTCAAGCCCAGTAAGTAGTAAAGTCTGTCAAAAAGTGATCTTTACTTCTGCAAGCTATTTATTTTTATATAACTCTGAGAGGACAGAATCCTAATGGATGCCTGAGTAAAAGATTAGGAGTTTTCCAGAAGAATATTTGTTGGACTAAGATGAACAGCTGGCATATTTCACCCTTTGTTCACCTTTTAGAAAGAGAAAAAGACATATTCTTTACATATCTTAAGAGTATTGCTGTGAAACCTGAAGGGGGAATTAATTTATAAACACTGGCAGTCCTCACTTAATGATTGCCCTGTTTAGCAACTGTTCAAAGTTATGATGGTGCTGAATAAATAACATTAGAGCTTTCTCAGTGTTTCCGTAGTTATGTGATTGAGACTCAGGTGCTTCACAAACTAACGGGCATTTATGACCATCAAAAACTTGTTCCTATTGCTTTTAACATGGAGACAATTCAAAGACTCATAAGATGTGTCAGTGAAAACAACAAATAACAAAGATATTATCCTTCCCTGCTACTGTTGTTCTACAATTATCATTGGTATTGCTGATGAAAAATTGAGAAAAAACCACAGCGGTAGGTTATTTCTGTTCATCGCCTTCCAGGAAAAAGCAAGCTTGTATTAATTTTAAAAGGAAACTCTTAGGCTCTCAAAAGTTTAAGACTCTAAGACAGAAGCAAGCTAGCTCTTATTCATCATTTATAATGGACTGTCAGAATGTTTAACCACAACTTTTCAGTGATACCGGAGTGAAGATGAAGAAGAAAAGAAAGGAAGAAGGCAGCCATACAGGAAGAATAAAACATATGATTTTGCCATAGTCCTCTACCACATTGAAATTGATGATACTTATTTTTTAAAAAAGATTTTTAAAAAATTAGTCTAGAATAGGCCTGTCCAGCATATGGCCCAGCAAGCAGTTTTGTGTGGCTTGCTAATGTTTTTTTAAAAAGGGTTGTTAATTTATCAATGTGGCCCTTTTCCCTTGATGACTTGTGCAGGTCTGGTCTAGACTGTAACTCATTAAGTTATTTGGGTTATGCTGCTCATGATATGGAATAGGAAAAGATTAACTGCAGCTACAAAAGTTAATAGAAGTTTTATGACCTTTATTCTAATGCGTCAGTGCAATAATTAAGCATCAGCTGCCCTAGATGTCACTTGAAACATCTGTTCAAGTTAAAAAACAAACCAACCTCTGCCAGTCTGTTCATTCTATTTTCATAGAAAACATGAATAAACAAACTGATTGCTAATTCTACAGTAGGAATTTTATGTAGGAATTTTATTTCAAATATTCTCTACATTTCTAGGTTAATACAGCAAGAACCAGCTACCTCTGACAAACTTGGTTTAAAGTACCTAATCTCATTTTTAATTGATTATGTGCCATCACACTGTTTTCTACTTTTAGTAACCACACAGCTTTTCTCCATGAGACTAATGCCATACATTAATATTCTATGAGTTCATAAGCTGTAATATCAGAGATGAACTTTATTCATATGCCCTTGTAAACCAGAATTCAAGAAAAGCTTGCTTTGTTTATAAATTAAGTGCTAAGCTTCTGTCATCTTGGGAACATTAAACTAATGAGGAATTAAAATACTAACAGTGTCAAAACAGAGCTTCCTTATATATTGATCGTGACTACAAATCAGGTTTTATTCTCCTAGCTTCTTTGGAAGCATCAAGCTACAAATCTTGATTAAATACCTCATTAAGATTTCAATTTCTAATGGATTTGCTATTGTGCTCAAAGTGAAACCAAGAAGAATAACAGGTTACATACCCATTCAGCTCATGAGTGGTAAGCCAGAATTCCCTAATGTATGCAGATACAACTACAAGTAGTCTTTGACTTACAACACTTCATTTAATGACAGTTCAAAGTTACAATGGCACTGAAAAAAGTGACTTATGACCATTTTTCACACTTATGACCATTGCAGGATACCCGTGGTCACGTGATCAAAATTTAGACTCTTGGTAACTGACTCATATTTATGACGGTTGCAGTGTGCTGGGGTCATGGGGAAGCCGGATTCACTTAACGCTGTTACTAACTTAACAACTGAAATGATTCACTTAATAATTGTGGCAAGAAAGGTGGTAAAATGGCGCAAAACTCACTTAACAATCCCACTTAGTCACATATATTCTGGGCTCAATTGTAGTTGTAAGTTGAGGACTACCTGTATTATTACAAATGACTTCATTTATTGTCAGTCTAATGGGTCAGCAGACTGTGTGAGTGCAACAGAAATCCTTGTTAGAGGATATACTCTTGAAAGGGAGTGAAGTGCTGAAAGAATACAATTAAGTAGCAAATACTCATATAGTTTTCTTGGATGTAGACTATGGATTCATCCCAGCTTCAGTAAGTGAACTAAACATGGCTGCAGCCATCTTTCTGTTCCTCAGTTGCCACACAGGGGGGAAGGTGGTTCGAATGTACTACTAGACACAACAAAGAGCAAAAGAGTTTATTAGTCGGAGCCTTGACACACAGAGACAGATAGATCTGGGGACCTATCTCTCACAATTTGACCTACTAATAAAAGTAATAAAAAGGATCCTAGATGCAAAGAGATTATGTATTCTCCAATATGTGACCACAAACCACTACATTTTGTACATTTTCCATAGTCTCATTATTCCGCCCATCCCACTCTAGTATTTTTATTGGATATATAGCATTGGCATTTCTTTTGAGCCAATAAATTGGCATAATAAAGCAATTACAACAAATGCAATGGTGGAGGACATTGATAAATTCTATGGCAAACTTTGAGTGGACCTAAATGCAACATCAAGCAAATGTGTGTATTACTGAAGGATGATGTAAATGAAACAGTTGAGGAAAAAAAAAGGAATAACTCAGAGTTACATAATGATTTAAGGGGATGTGGTGGCTCAGTGGCTAAGATGCTGAGCTTGTCGATTGAAAGGTCAGCAGTTCAGCCGTTCAAATCCCTAGTGCTGCGTAATGGGGTGAGCTCCGTTACTTGTCCCAGCTTCTGTCAACCTAGCAGTTAGAAAACAAAAAATGCAAGTAGAAAAACAGGGACCACCGTGCACCTTTGGTGTTTAGTTATGCTGGCCACCTGACCACGGAGGCGTCTTCGGACAGCGCTAGCTCTTCGACTTTGAAACGGGAATGAGCACCACCCCCTAGAGTTGGGAACCACTAGCACATATGTGAGAGGGGAACCTTTACCTTTACCTTACATAATGATTTAGTTGAGGAAAAGTAATAAATCAGTAAATAAGCTAATATTTATTTTCGTTTGTTTACAACATGTACTTTAGAGATGTATCAAAAGGACCACATAAGAGTCAAGTAAAACTACCAAATAGAAAACAGGAAATGTAAAATTATGAATCAGTTACTGAACTACGACTTGACTTTGAAAAGTCAGTCAAATCACAGTATGTATCTAATATAAGCAGAGGATTGCTAGTTATCTATAAAATCGAAGAATACATGGAACTTGAATGACTGTTTCCCTTTGATTTGTATGAAAATATCTGTGAAGAATTAGAGTTAATAATTAATTGCTAAGTCTGGTAAAAGGAAAGCAGGATGGGAGTCAACCTCCCACTTCCATGATTTAATGACAGATCACTAGTATAATTCATCACTTCTCAGCAACATCCTATTTATATCCTCATGTATTACAAAAACCTCCACAGTCAAGAGAAGCTGATAACTAGTGACAAAGAAGTATTTTGCTCTTTTAGTAGTCTTCCTAAGTGTTACAGACATTCTATATGTATTGCTATTCTTATTTGTGAAGCCATTTTACACCCAGAAGATAAAATAAGAAATTCAAGGAGCTGATTTGTTATGTTTATAAAATTCATGTTTTGTAAAGATGAAATTGTGCATGTTTTTTGTTCACAACACTAGCAACCTTTGTAAATGGTAAAAACTCATTCACATTTGAATTTTTTTAACCTGTATTGTCATTTCCCATTTTCCTGCTTTAGGATATAGCAAACATAATATATATCTAGATGAACAAAAGGTTCCTATGGGTTATTCTCTGTCAGGACAATGTGCAAATTAAATAACACACTGAAACCTAATATAGACATAATACTGCCTTCTCTGAACCTTGCTAAGAGTTTGGTATTAAGCCATGGGCTGATTTGGGTCTTCCTTCTTCCCTATGTATTTTGTCATACATTTTCTTGGTAAAATTAAGATGACACCATGTTATGCTTATATCAAGACTAATAATAGTCACCATGAACCAAAGACACCTAGTTTTTCATTAGAATTAAAAACTAGGCTGCCAAAGATTAAGCTTGATTAATGCCAGTAGAGATGTAAGGCAATGCTGTAGCTGTAAGAGAAGGACTGGGAGAATTTACACAAAAGAAGGAAAGTTTGAGAAGAAAGTAAGCCTAGGTAAATTTTGGGTTTTTAAAAAATAAAATACTATAATTTTTATACAAAATAACAACTAATAAGAACTAATGTTTAGAATGAAATAGGTGAGAAGGAAGAAAATAGAAAAGACAAAGGTTCAGAGAAATCAAAGAAAAGGGAAAAAGAATCATAAAGAAGTGAATTCTAATTTTCTTTGATAGTTTTAAGTATAAATATAACATCTTACAGCTGTCAGCCTTGGAAGCCATATTAGGCCGGAAGCTTCACTGCTGCCACCTCCTCATGTGTGGGAAAGTAGGAGGGGGGATTTAGGAGTTGGGTATTGGTAGACATAATAGCATTCTTCCTGTTGGTCAAGGTCAGGGGCTGGGTTGAGGTGGAACGAACGTTGATTAGAGCATGTGATCGAAAGGGGAGAAGGGGGATGGTTTTGGGAGCTTTGACTTACTGAAGGAAAGCCCGGGCTTTTCAGATTCGGGATTTCCCAGATGTGCCCATTTCCCTATTGCAAGTAAAGAGAGTTTTGGAAAATGCCTGCTTCCGTGTCTTTACTGGGAGTTGGGGGTTTTCTGGAATGCTGAAAACAGCATTGGTTACATTTTCTACATAATCTATTATTTTCTTTCTACTCTTCAAACCATTTATCATAACCATTTTTTAATTTATCTCAAAAAGTCAATCAGTAAGGAGTTTCCAATCATTAATACATTTAGTCAGTGTTACTTAAATCTGGTGAGACTGACTTGCTTACAACACGTACACTCTAATAACCTAAATCAGAGATGAGCTTCCTCAAGGCTTCAGGAAATTTCTGTAACCTTGCTATGGAAAATTGATATTATTACTTATTCATACTGTTTTAATGTGCCCGAAGATAAATATTATTAAATGACTTATTAATGAATAAACACATTATATTTAGGTGTAAATGAAATGACATCAAATTTAGTTCATTTCTGTCCCTTCTCTTTAGTAGCTGGAAAATTCTACCATGCCCCTTAAAGATCTGATGCAACCCTTAATCTAGAAAAAAAAATACACTTATTTTAGACCCTTAATTAATTAAGATATGTTTAACCCAATTTAGAGTTCTTATGATATATTTAATTAAAGCATACAATATAGCACATACTGTATATTCCAACATGTCTGGACAACACCGGATTGGTAATAGTGATTATGACTGAATTGTGGTGACATTTGAGATCCATTTTTTCCCATTCCTTCTATTTTTCCATGGCATATGGAAGAACAAAAACTTTTGGTGCCACCTTTAACTAATCTAGTTATGTAAATTTTAGGAAACTTGGAGTTTTAAAAAAATGATATCTCTCCTCCCATTCCAAAGTGTCTTAAGACAGTTTTAAAGGCAGTCTACTGGTGCGATTGCCAAATGTTGTAAATTCATTCTGGGGTTCATAGCATAAAATTATTTTAGTCTAAGTTCATGACTATCCTGATTCTTTTATACTTATTTTCAGCCGAAGCCTGAAATTGTGGAAGCTTTAAGCTTGGAATGAAAGCATTAAAACGTTATCAGTGATGGGTTAGCAAGGTTAATCTTTTACATTTTCAGAGAGAATTACTTGGCAAAGGAATCAGTATTCAGGCAGTCCTCATTAGAAATGTAGCAGAGTTTGAGAATTAAGGCCAGAGATCTTTCTAGTTTGGAAATGGCAAATTTTTAGTGAAATGAACCAAAATCACTTGCCTTTTCAAGAAAGGTCACAAATACATGTGGACATTTCAAACTCTTTCTACCTACTTGCTCAGAACTTTCAAGCAACAGCAATTACAATGAAAACTGTTCCTCATTATACTTGAAAATCATATAGTTCTTTGGAATCACTAGTTTCTGCAAAGGACCAGAAAATTCCAATTTGCCATGCTTGCAAGATCATTACTAAATTATCCGCTAGGATAATTTGCACTGGGTATTTCTTATTTGATAAGACTATTTAGCTGAGAGATTCAAGATCTCCCACCATTTTGTTGCTGATGGAAAAGGTGAAACAGAAAGGTCAGGGATGAAGGTACACAGGAGGAGTTAGAAAACAGAGGAGTAAAGCAGCGAGATAACATAGAGCAGTGGCAAGGAATGTTTGGTAATGGATTTCTCAGCATCACCTAATTCTGTTAGTTTTGGAGGAAAGAAATGAAAAGAATGAAAAACCCATTACTAGGCTGCTATTGGCCTGGTTTTCTTATCCCTAGTTTCATAATTAGAGATAATTTGATAATTTAATAAGTTAAAATTCATTGACACTTGCATTAATATCATAGGTCTTATCCTTTTTATTTCTTTGGCAGTTAAATCACAGGCAAGACAATTCAAAGTCAGTTTTCAAGAGTCCTCCCCTATAATGTTAAAGGCATTGTGATTTTTTATATCCTATAATTTCTCTACTGATAACATATATTCATCAACGTTACTATAATATTTTTAAAATTGACTGCAATATCAGCCCAAGAAGGGGACACAAGGGGCACAGAATGTGAGGATTGACATTTTGGGATCTAAAGCATCTCCTATGTATGCCATCCAACTTAGCCATGCTGATTTCTTTTGTTTATTTTTTTTTAGCACTAGAGCGTTCCAAAATAATTCAGTCAATTTACAAGGCTGAGAGGAACATAAGAGGGGAATCAATGCTTCCCTTTAGCCACAGAGAATAAACAGAGATTTACACCACAACAACCTAGGATTGCAGTATTTGCAGTCTGGATGATCAGGGTCAATCAATCAATCAATCATTTTAAAAGTACAAACTTCATTATATTCTACTTCTGCTTCTAACGTTTCTGAATCATGTGAACTGAATCACGAGAAAGTCATCAGGAGAACTGAGATGAAACCTAACATGAGACAATGAAATAATGGCCAAATTAAAATAATATTGCAAATGAGGCTATAAAACCAAAGAACAGCTGTGTCCTACTATTACATACAAAGTTTGTCCTGGCTTCTTTTTATAATGGCTAGATAAGAGAAATAAACCTTAAAACTGAAAAGGCCTCTGTTTTTTTCAACCAAGAAATAAATTGGATTTCAAAGTGGAAGCAATCTACCTGCTGAGAACAATCTAACTTTGCACCTTTACTTTCAGTAAATTTTGTTAAATATTCAGTAAATATTGAAGAAGGTTCTTTCTGATTAAGTTAAAGTTGGCTGCCAAGGTCTTGACAACAGTAAACAAGCCACAGATGCCACTCATGGAATATTAAAACATTTATGACCTTTTAACTGTCTACAGTTTTAATAAAATGGGGAAATGATATTGTGGACAACTTGGCACTGTTTATTCTTATCTCACTCTTTACAACAATAATACCCCTAGCAATGTACACAAGAAAAGAATAACCTTATAGCATAAATTGGTTTGTTGGAAATTGTTATTTAATTGTTTACCACTTTGGCATTTGTTTTGAATTTAGAAATGCAAGTAAAACCATTTTCAAAATTATATGTTCCACAACATTGAGTTTCAATCACTTAGGTACAAAATGATTTAGGATATCTTGATATCTGTAAAAAAAAATTGTTTGTAAATGAACTTGTCCAGATTAATGACATGTTTTATCTTTGTTTTTTCATTTCCTACCTACTCCCTACCATCTGTTGATTTCCCATAATATCAAAAGTCCTTTAGTTTTTTTGTTTTTATCATTCTCTGTAAATATTATGGACATATAATGCATACTAGGTTAGAAGTCATAGTGGTTTTTTTCCTAATCTTCATTTTATAACAACTTGTGTCCAACAGTGATTTAGTAATTGCTCTAGAACAGGGGTGTCAAACTCACATCATCACGGTGGCATCACATGACGTATCAGGAATCCCCCCCTCGCTAAATTTGGTGTGGCCAGTGCATGATGTATCTGGCCCATGGGCCGTGACTTTGACAGCCCTGCTCTAGAACAAGTCAGGAGAGGACACAGGAGTACATATGAAAATTTTATCTTCCTCTTTCTTCAGAAAGAGCCTCTTCTGGGATGCTAGTTTGTTTTGGAATCAGTATTCCAAATCTAATCAATTACATTTTATTATAACTATGACATACTTTCTTAACTCATAAGTAAATGTCATATATTTAATGGATCTTACTCCCTTGTACTACTTAAGTGCAATTTAGATACCAATTAAAAATTAAAACAATATTAAAAATATTTATATATCCAGCTTCATCTATTGCAGTTAGACAAACAATAATTCTCTTTATAAGAGTATAAAGAATTACTGAAATTTAATAGCAAGCATCAATACTTATTAGCAGTTTAATCTTAATCATGTTAATTAGAAGCAAGCCTCTCTAAAGTCAATACAGATTATTAAGTAAATAAGTAAAAAATCATGGGTGTTCATAACATATCCCTTTAAGAAAATGTATCACAAAATATGAATGCTTTACCCTTGACCAGTCAGTTTAAATATGTGATTGTATTTACATGCATTGTATATAACAAATTACTATTTAATTATATTGGTTAAGAATGGATTTGCATCAACACATACACTTCTTCGTAATTAAATACTTCTGGAATCCTCATTTCACCTATTTCATAATAGACCACTGCTTAAGCCCTAATTAAATATACATTTTAAGAAGAGGGGGAAATACCTCTGTTCATTGTTTTAGATGAAAAACAAAGCAGAACAAAACAAGAATAGTGACAAATTTTAGCTGAAGGTCCTACTTCAGCTAAACCTTTTCAGCGACTTCAATAGAAAGATAATCTTTCTGTGATTATGACCAAACCCTCTCGTTGCTTAGCAACACATAATTAAGGAATATGTTTTGAGATCCGCTTTGCAAGCTGGCCATTATCAGATGAAATTACTGGAGCAACAAATGTCATCCTCATGCAAATGAATTGGTTATAGAGAAAGAATGTTTGCCTCAAGAAGGATGTTGATCCACATCGAACTGCACTGTCCATATTGTCTTATAGCAGGCAAATAGTTTCAAAAACAAAGACAACCATTGTTTACCCCACCATATAAAGATGGATTGCATAGTTTAATAAGAAGAAAAGCAGCAAAATATTCTAAGGTACACATACTTTTAGTATTATACTAGGGCCTTTTGTTTTCAGGGCAGAGACGATATGGAGAACTCATTTCCATCATGTGTGGCATAAACGTCTGCCACCATTAAAAGAATACAAAAATTCTGTGGAAAATATCTGCTGGATGCTGGGAGATGTTATTAGTTAGAGTAGGACTATATTGGGAAGTTGTTTAATTTTTGTTTAATTTTTATTGTTTGAGACAGCACTAAATAATTATTAAAAAAGTCACTGGCTATTTGACTCTTGTATTGATCTTTAAAGCAAATAAACTTCCCCTCACAAGTTGAAAAATGTCTTCATATGCACACAATTTTACAAAAATAATTCTTGAATATCCTTCAAAAACTGCAGTGAGACCCAGCTGTTTCACTTCAATCCTAATCAGAAGTTTTCATTCTACCAAAACAAGCAGCAGGGCTAGAAAAATAACCACTTCGGTATTAATACTACACGGCTACGTTTCTCAATATAAGCTTTTTCCTTACTATTTAATTGTAAAGAATAGAAGCTAAATTGGTTCCTAATACATACTTAAATACAGTGCTCTCAACTATTTAAGTTATATGTATTATTTCCAAAAATGTAACTTCAACAATTTATATTTTAAAATAAAAGGGCATTTTGTTAATTGTATTGGTTGCCTTGTTGAAATAAAGCTGCTTTACAAAAAGAGGCATTATTTTAATGCTTGGAACTGATATAGTGGGAACACAATCCAACTCAAAGCTAACACTTTAAAATATAGTAAAGGAGTGTTAAAAGATACATCACTAAAATCCATGGGGCTGAAATACATTTCTGGGTCTTGATGATGTTCGTTATTTTTCTTTATTATTTATTTAGGGAAAAGCAGCAATCTTTTTTTCAAGGCTCCATGCTAATTAATTGTTAGAACATTTACTTAATATGAACCCCACTTAATTCAGAAGGATCCCCCCCCCCCCGAGATGTATATAGTGTACAGCCCAGGCACAAACTAATTTTTGCCAGTTTGTTTTCTGAAAGGAAGAAATACATTTTCTAACTTTTGATTCCTACAATTTCTGTGCCTCTTACAGCTTTTATTGGAATTTACTCAACACGTCTTACTTAAGGATCTGCTTCTTTGCAAAGGGACAGTAATTTGTTCAGCTTGATCAACCTTAGAAAGGACATGTACTCTTCATTAACACGCCAAACATTCTGACAATTGGCACTTGGATTTAGATATATTCAGATCTATTTTGTTAATTACTTCTTTAGTGGTGGATATTTCCAACAGAAATCAACAAAGTTTTGTTTAGGAAAGATTATTTTAGAAAGGAAGAACACTGTCTAAACAAGACCTAGGATCACAGCATGGCAAACTTAATAAATATTCTCATCAATTCCTTAGAAATATCCTTGAGCTCATAATAATTAAACAAAATCACTCAAAAAATAAAAGTAGAAGGCAAATTATCTAACCTTACAAACACTGCAAGTAAGACAAAAGGCAAGATTCATGACATGCTAAAGATTCTGTATATTTGCCTTTTTAATTTGTAATAAACCATTTTTAACACTTAAACTGAAACTTAACAATGACTTCTAACATTGGAGTTAAAAGAGTGTGCCTAAGAATGTATATTATAGATTAATATTCCTCATCTTGATGCAACAGTATACATTTGTTCTAACCACATTAGAATTAGTTGTTTTTTTAAAAAAGCATTAATATAACAATCATAATGAATTCAGCAAAGCAATATATTTTAAAATAGTTACTTGGTTCAGGAGATGTCATGGTGGACACGATGACAGGTGGACCTGTACGCCTTGTAGATTTCTGACATGGCGAATGATGCCCAGGAAAACTCGGTCCCACTGGAGCCAGATTGGGTTCCACTTGGACTCCTTGCTTTCGAAGACTCTGAGGACTGTTGTGAGGGCTGTGAGCAGGGGAGGATAGTGGATTTCTTTTCATCAGTTCCATGGGTACAGTGTATGTGGTTGAATAGGCTATTTTGGAATTTGCATGAGGATTTGTTTGCAGCGTATTCATAGGAATCGCAGAGGGGGCAGAATAGCCAGTTGCTTGACGAATATGCATATTGCATGGGCCCAAAGCACTATATCCAGAACTGGGAAGGAAAGGAGTGACTTGAGGAGAAAACCCTGTTGCGGTTTCCAAAAGATGTTGTGTTGGGGCACTAGATGGACGGCGAGTTAATTCTGCTATTCTTGGAGACGGTGGTTGCATTGAAGCAGTTGGTGACTGATATGCAGCTACACCATCCACCACAGGGTTGGAGAAAGGGTGGGTCCCGTACTCATTCTGCAGCAATTCGCTTCGGTGACTAAAACTATTTGATCTGTTTCTGGGACGACTAGCAGCATTTTTCCTAGACTGCCTCTGGAGTTGCATTTCTACTTTGTAGGTATGAACAATTCGAGAAAGCACTCTTGCCTGCCCTAGATTTGGAGCCACTGATTTTATGTCATTGTCCTCCATCATTGCTAGCAAGCCTGGAGAATCAAATCCTTGCTGCAGCAATGCACCGAGAGTGCTTTCTGATATTCCTTCAGAACGCATCATGGCTAAATACTCTGGATCCACATTCCTTTTAATGTCCTGTCCCGGAAAAGATGCAGGCATCTGCATTTGGGAAGATGTCATTGTTGCTTCATAGCTATCGTATGGGACTTTTGTACTGAAATTGTCTCTGACTGGTCCATGACCACGATTTACAGAAGTGGCAGGCAGCATTACATTTCCATCAGGGGCTGCAGCTGAATTTGGATCTACTACCAAACATGTCGGAGCAACTTGTTTACTGGCTGCAGAATCTACAGATCTCTCTACTACGTCATTATAAACTTGTCGATAAGGAAATACAGAAGGTTCTCCTCTGCATCTAGATGCAGGGGGTTCAACATCATACCTTGTTAGAGAAGGATCTCTATTTCGAATTCTCTGTGCTTCGGGAACCATCTTGATCACAGGATCTCTGTATGCATGGCTGGCTTCATGTGGTACAGGTGACCGTACTTGCATCTGGTCCCAAGCCAATCTACCCCCAGGCATGCCATAATTCGATAAAGGTCTGTTAGTCATGTGATTTCTATAGTAGCATGAATCTCTAGGTGATCTAGTAGCTAAAGAAGGATCATTGTAGTAATCCTGAGGTGGCAAGGAACTCCGTGCGGACATCGCAGGCTGTCTGTCGTAATATGTAAAATCAGGAATGGAACCTCTCCAAAAGGAACTCTGTGTAAAATGTGGCTCTGGATATCGATACAAGTCTTGTTTCAAGTCCGTACCTCCTTGCAAGATGATATCATGTGGTTTACAGCTTGGCTGCTCACACCAAAATCCCTCACCACCATAGGTTAGTGAATTCCTTCTCCCTGGAAGTCTCTGGCATTGAAATGTAGCGTCGTTCTCCCAGGAGCCTTCGTCCCATCCTGCAGGATCCCAGCTCTGAGAGCGGCCAATATGTCTGCTTGGAACTGGCATTCAGCAATATTTAGCTTTTAAGAAGGACAGGAAAGCTCTCCTGTAAAATCTTCGGTTACACACATAAACAAATACAAAAAAACCCCAGAAGCCCTGTATCTGAATCCTTCTGGGCTTTAGGAAATAGTCCAGCAGGTGGTTTACTATTTCAAAGTGCTGCCTGAATTATTTATTCTTCGAAACTTTAGTTGCAAAACAAGAAACGTCTAACAGTAACTCAGCCTGGCTCAAAATAAGTAGAATGGAAAGGTCTTTTCTGTATAATTCAGATGCAGAAAGGAGTTGCTCTGCTTAATCCAGATTTATCCCTTCCTGCCTGCAATGGCTAGCTCACATGGACAAATACACAAACACTGTGTGAGGATTAAAGGCTAAATAAAACTCTAAAGCTTTTGTTCCATGTGACACTATTTTAGCCTGATGGATGCAACTGCATCAAACCCCACACACATCTTTAGTATATTTTTTTACCACAGATCATGACCACTAAGTGCTATTTTATATACAAACACACATAGGCAGGCTTTACGCATCACAACACATAAAATTTATTTAAAATTATACCTTGAGAAAAAAAAAATCCCTGGCAAGAAAAGGAGAGATGGTGGAGAGTATGAGAGCTTCATGTCAATTCAATCTTAATCCATCCTGATGAAATGCTAATCCACAACAACAGCTATGGAGACATTAAATAAGCACAGGTGTGCTGATCCCAAGAAGCAAGATACAGAAGTATATAAATCAATCATGCTTAAAACAAGCTAGGCATCAGTACAATACCTTATCAATGTCATACATTACTGGGAATCAGAGAGAGAAAAGCAACGAAAAAGAGAAGCCAGTTTTAAAGTAACCACTCCAATTATTACATTATCCTCATAATTCTCCAATCCCTTCATCATTCAGGAAAGGAATCTGCAGAGATTTAATTTGTAATTTGTAATATGAAGGTTCGAGAAGAGGTCACAGAAAGAGGGCAAAAAGCCTTGATTTTACAAATCTGAAAGCACAGAGTCTTTCCTACTGACACTCTGTCTCTGTCTCTGTCTCTGTCTCTCTGACACACAAACTAAAATTTCATTATTTCAATTTTGATGTAGAAGACACATTCACACTGTAAAGCAACAAAGAAATTTCATCTTGGCAAATCTTGGTGAACGTTTCAGAAGATCATTAACAACCATTTAAAAATACCAACTAAGTAAATAAAATACATTTCAGAATGTGGATGCAGATTACCATGTCCTTGATATAGTACAGGTAGCCCTTAACTTATGACACAATTGAGCCCAAAATTTATGTTGCTAAGCGAGACATTTGTTAAGTGAATTTTGCCCCATTTTGCGACCTTTCTTGCCACACTTGTTAAGTGAATCACTGCAGTTATTAAGTTAGTAATATGGTTGTTAAATGACTTCCCCATTTACTGGCTTCCCCATTGACTTTGCTTGTCAAAAGGTCACAAAAGATGATCACATGACTGCAGGACACTGCAACCGTCATAAACATGAGTCAGTTTCCAAGCATCTGAATTTTGATCACATGCTGCAACAGTCATAAGTGTGAAAAACAGTCATAAGTCAGTTTTTTCAGTGCCATTGTAACTTTGAATGATCACTAAATGAACTGTTGTAAGTGGAGAACTACCTGTAAAAATTGTCTAAAAACACTGTAATGTTTTGTTCATTAAAAACTATCTTACAAAATTAAAATGGAATCTTACTTTTTTCTGGCTAGATTAGTGTATGCAGATTTAAAGCTGATCTACAATAAAATTACAAGACAGTGCTATTGTGACAGACAAATCACTAATTCATTCTAATGTATCTTTTATGTAATTACAATAAGGATGCCATGGAGGGAAACTAATAAAATACAGCTGTGATTTGTCACAGTGGCCAAAGTGGGGGAAAGTAATTTAAGGCTTCTGATTAAATTTGGACAGTTTAAGCAGAGTGCCGACTAATGATTATTTATGGAAAATTCTTTCTACATGGCAATACTTTGGCAGAAACTCACTTTATCCTGAAATATTTTTTCTACTACTTGAAACAATAGTAGAATCAGTAACAGTAATCTATGTAACTTCTTCAGGTAGTCCATTCTGCAAGAACAATCCTTTCCCATGTTTACATAAATTTTAACAATAATTGTTGTACTTTCCATGAATATCATCAAACATACCGACAAAATGAATTAATCATCTCTAAATCTGTTTTGTTAAGTACTTCAATTTTTCCAAAGAATGTTGTCTTTTCAATACAGTGAATTTAAAAATAAAGCTAATTTATTTTTTTCATTAAAGTTTTTGATTATAATTGACAACAAATCATCCAGTTCAATCTACATCCAGAACAGATGCTGTTGGCCCAGCCAATCAGGCTACATATTCTAAATAAGTCCTTTTACTCCAACAAATCAATGAGAAATAGATTATACCCCAGTCATAAAATAAGTAGATTCTCTTTGAAGTCCCAGAACAAGAGTACACTGTTAATTTACGCATACTCCTGTTAAGATTCTGTTTATGTGCATCTGAATATGTTATGTCTTCCTGTAGCATTCTAATGCATTTAGTTGCTGTTGGTCAAATATGGGGCATGAACTTGTATCACAATCTTGTAGACGTATGTTCTGAAGTTGTGCTTCCTAGTCCGACAGGCTGAAATCTGTGAAATACTTGGGAAATGTTTATTTACAAGATGTTTGTATCAGCCACCAGTTCAGACCCTCAGTTACTTTTGATTTACACTTGGGAATTCCATAGACAATGTGATTATGTATGAGGGAGAAGAAAATTTCAGGTACTGTGAATAAAAGTTAAGTCCGTGGCATGGAGTCTGTGATTTACGGCTGTAAACATCATTCCTAGGATGTGTGTCACTTTCAGAATATTAGGAACACTGTTTTTAGGATTTCTTTGATATCAATCTAAAACTTAGGCATTTGTTATTTTGGCAGGGAAAAAAAAGCCTTTATGTCTCAATATTGTTCATAATCCCTGCTTTTTAGTATTCATTTGAATGGAGAGATTGAACCCATGGTCCAATTCATTTGAGAATGTGATCGTGAAAGTGTCGCATTGTTTGTGGTGTACTGTATAATTCTCTGAACTTTGATCAAATGGTTGTCTAGGTGGCATGCATATACATCAATGCTCCTGGATCAATTCACTAGTTAGAAGCATCACTTTGGGGCAGTAAAGCCAAGATCAAAGAGAAAAACCATGAAACTGGTGTTATAGGCTACCTTAGAAATCTTAACTGTACTGTTGAGGTGGGAAAACGAAGGCAAGTCTCAAAGGACTCCTCATGCAATATATTATCTGGCAAAATAGCCTCACCAATTAATTTCAGGGTCTCCATCTTGGATCTTTATTGTTTAATTAACTTGTTTTCACAAGCTTCAACACTGTCCTTCACTTCTTGTTCTTCTTGACTATGAAGAACAAACTAGATAATTCTTCTAATAACTATTCTGATATGACTTACTTATGATGGTATCTAAGTAGTACCTGCTGACTTGGAAAATTATGCAATTATCTATTTCTACATCTAGAAATGGATTGAAGGAGTCTGTTCCTTGGAATTCTTCATAATTCCAGGGCAAGTCCTAGCTGAACTGTTTCTAGTAAGCTCCAACTGGTGGAGCTGGTCTCTTAGTGTTACCAGAATCTTTGAGCAGTACAGAAATTGTGTCTAATTAGCTGTAGAGTTAGGAGCCAATGGGGACCATTTCATTTCCTGACTAAAAGAAAAATGACATAAGTTCTCATTTGTAGAAGCCGAGACATGATCATTCTTTCCTACTTTTCAATCAGATTCTCTGCTAGCAATTCTCAGAATTATCTTCTTGGTAGGAAAAAGCTTGGATACTAGATTGACTCTAGAATGGCGATCCACTTCCCAGTGCTTAAACATACTTCTGCAAATGATGCCAAGAATGAGTAGTTCCCCAAATGATGGTATGAAAGAGTCAGCCACGAATTCTGAAGACTTTGCTAGCTTATTCAGATATTGTCTCAGCTGTGTTCAGTGATACCTCAACCAAGGACAGAGTATAAATGGCTTAACTTTTTAGTTAGCTGCTATGGCACTCATTCTCACAGCAATTACCTTGTGTAGCAGAAGACAGCTATAACTCCACAGAGCTACTTCCTGATACTGTTACATTATTTTCTATTTAGGATCCGGAGACAATCTAGAAAATCTAGAAAATTTCCAGAGATAATTACAGAACAGTGGCCAAAAGTCACAGTATTACAATCGCAAGAGTTTGTATAGAAATAGGTAATCTTCCATCCTTTCTTTCATGGATGGAAACTAATAACATACAGTTATGATTTGCCAGAATGGTCAGTGTGATGAAAGGTAATTTAAGGCTTCTGATTAAATTTGGTCAGATTAAGCAGAATTTATGATCATTTATAGCCTTCTAAATGGCAATACTTTGGTAGAAATTCCCTATCTCCAGAGTTTGCCTCCATTATTTGAAATAGTAGAATCAATAAAAGAAATCCACGTAACTTCTTCAGCAAGCCCTATTTT
>JANHZT010004089.1:75565-91178 GCA_032468215.1 Stegonotus admiraltiensis | reverse complement strand
CTGAGTCGACCTTGAGCCTGGTGAGATTTGAACTTGCAGTAACTGTAAGCAGCAGATGTTAATAACAGTGTTTTAGTCCACTGTACTACCCAGGCTCTTATCAAAAACATTTGTAATTCATAAATCAATTGACAGCAAACTTAATTTCTTAGCAAAGATGCATTAGGATTAAAGGTAACCTTACAAAATATTATGCACATATTAAGAGAGTTTCACAATCCAATGGGAACTAAGCATCGTTAACAGGCATCAAATATCATTTATCGATTAAAAAGAACTAAATATTGGAAGAGAAGAAACACTAGTACAGTATTTCTGATGGATACCATAGCTCACTGTTCTACATACATATTAAAAAATAAGATGCAATTGTACTGTATGTGGCATTGGCTTACGTAAAAGTTTTACATAAAGTTATATAGGCATTAAAGAAAAATCTCCTTTCCTGATTTAAAAAGTAAGCTAAATGAGGTATGTTGTCTGTTGTGTTCTACACTGTAACTAAGTCAACTAATATTGTTAAATAAAGACTTCAATTGCATCTTTGATGGATAGATAGGCTCCAAATGACTGCAATGAGGATGGTATTTCATATATCTTCCCCCAATCATACTGAAGAAATCAATCTACATCTATTAAGGTTTAATGCATCACAACCAATTTATAGGCACTGATAGTGATAGCGATTAAGGCACCAAGCTAGAAAGCAGGCAACTGTGAGTTCCAATTTCACCTTAGCCATGAAAGCCAGCTGGGCCAGTCACTTTTCTCTCAGCCCAACCCACCTTACAGGGTTGTTGTTGAGGGAAAAATAGGAGTAGTAAGGTATGTTGGACATGTTTGCTGCCTTCTATTATTTGTAAAATAAATAAAGGTGGTGTGCGTGTGTGTCTTTGTGTAAAATAAAACATTTAATCCAGTCTATATTTCTATCTGACAACTTCTGATTCACTGGTATATTTTGATGTTAGCAGGGATTGTGTTCATATTCCGGGATATGATCTTTTGTCTGACTGGGTCATTATGTATTGGCTTTTTCAGAACCGTATTGTTTGCTCTCTTACATTTTACAATGTAAAATTTACATTTACATTTTACAATGCAAGCAAAGAAGGCTTAAAAATGCTACGAAGGACAGAATATAATCATTGTGTTTTTCAGAAGTCAAAAAGCACACTCCCTAGCAGCCACAATCTTCATTGTTTTCTTTAGTACAACATCTCAGAAGAAGAAAAAATAACTTCAGTCTTCCAGAAACAATATACTATTAATAGTTAACAAATGGAATACAATACCATTTATGGGAGGGGAGGGATCCGACTATTACGAATCTAATGCTTACCAGGATTACAATTTCATGGAGAATATTGTTATTATTATAGATGGTTATCAATTATGCATCACATTGATAGTATAAAAAGAACAAGAGCTGAATTCTGACTGAAAGGAGATGGACAATTTCCTGGTACTAAATGACCAATTTCCCAGCAATAGGATGGCAGCATAATCACAGAGATTTATAGTAATAATTAATTGATTTTTCACTCAAAATGTGAAGATTCTAAAAGCATGAATTCCATTCTCATTAATAATTAATCTCACATTTTAAAAGTACGAAACCGTCTGTATTCTAAGCAATGAAGCTTTTAAAAACTGAAAGCTCATGGTATTATATGTCACAAAATGGGAAGGGATCCCTTTGTATTTATAGCAAATGAGGATGCTACATAAATAAATGTAAAGAATTTTCTGCTATCAATTCTTCTCCAAAAAGACCTACAGGGAAGGGCCAAAAATAAAAATGGCAACCATTAATGCATAAAGCATTGTGTCCACCACATGCATAAAAATGGAGCAAGTGTCATCTTAACTTCTTTGATCCCAGCCACCATTTCCTGACGGTGCTCCTGATTTCTCAGTTTAATTTTAATGTTTTTCTAACCCAAAGGAAGCCAATAGAAAAAGAACAGGTGGATATTCCTCTGGATCAAATTGGAGCTATGATTTCGCAGAAGGTTCTTAACATTCATTCCCCATGTATTATTCCCTAAATACTATAGGAGTTTTGACATCTTCTTCCACTTGTAATGCTCATGTTTCACTTAATTTCTTTGCTCTTTTTTCTTTTCCGCCCCCCCAGAGAAAATTTCCCAAAAGACAAAATAACTTCCATTTTTTTTTATTGTATAACAAAGGAGAATTAAAATTGGCACAGGACTTGAAAAAACAAGGAATTGCTATGGAATGATGGCCTTATTTACAAATTAAGACAAGATTCAAAAAATATTGTGAACAATATGGCATATATGAGAAACAATTGGAACTGGACAAAATATTGCAAGGAATGGGAGGGAAAATGATTACCAAAATATACAATTTTCTTTTAAGATATAAAATGGAGGAAGAGACAGTAAAGGAGACAATGATAAGCTGGGCCAGGAATTTTGGCTATAACATTGAGTTAGAACATTGGGACAAATTGTGGGAAAGAAATTATAAGCTTACGATGGGGGTAGCCTATAAGGAGAATCTATATAAAATGTTCTACCAATGGCATTTATCCCCAGCAAGATTGGCCAAAATGTTTTCAAACCTATCCCTGAGTGTTGGAGATGTAGACATAAATCTGGAATGTTCTATCCAGTGGTGTGTTGCCCCTGGTTTGGACCGGTTCTATAGAACCGGTAATAAAACCGGAGGGGGGCTCTGCCCACCGACCCAGACGTCATTAGAATGCTTTCGTGCATGCACAGAAGAGCACATGTGCACAAAAACTTTGCTTGTGTGCACGCACGGCCCCATTGTGAACTGGTAGTAAAGGTAAGTAGAACCCACCCCTGGTTCTATCATATGTGATGGACATGTCCCAACAACAGGAAATGTTCGCTCAAAATTAAGGAATGGCTGGAAGAAATCATGGAACATAGGATAGAACTGAAACCAGAATTATATTTATTAGGCATACTAGATCCCAAAATGGGTAAGAATTATCAATACGTAATATTACACATACTAACCGCTGCCAAGATAGTTTTTGCACAAAACTGGAAACAAATAAATACCCCCTCAGATGAAATGGTAATTAGGAAGATACTTGAATGTGTTGAAATGGACAGGATGACTATGGATTTAAAAGAAAGAGAAGAGTCGGATTATTATAATGTTTGGAGTAGACTGTACGAGTGGCTAGAGAATAGAAGCCAAAACAAGAAATAAAAGTTCAAAAACCATTGAATATAATATAAAGACAAATGTATATATGTATAATCAGATCAAATTATAGTATAATAATTATTATAGTATTACTAGAATTGTTAAAATTTATGAGAAGGCAAATATTGAATAGTGAATTACAAAAGCAGAATATACATGCTGATACGGAAAACTGTAAAATTATATTACATTGTTGTGTTGCTTGTGTTTTTTATTTATTTGTATTTGTTTTCTTTTTTCCCCTTTTTTCTTTTGTACTTGTGTTTTTTAAAGTTGGAAAATGTTCAATAAAAGCTATTTTTTTTAAAAAAGATTAAAGTACAAGCACTTTGCCTGGAAGCAGCCTTAGACTAGGAACAAAAAACTAATTTTGTTCTTCAAAGCTGACTGTGAAAACTAGGGATACTAGGGTAGTTATTTTAAAGCTTTTTGTTTCTTAAATTCTGCCAGTTTACACTATTAAACGATCTGTGATCCAATAAGAAAAAAACAACCACCACCACTTATTTCCAAAAAAGACAGAATGATGTATTTATCGGTTATAATTTTTAAGTAACAAAATTGCACTTGATTCTGCTAACCATCATTCTTCTTGACATAATAAAACATTAATTAACCATTTCATCAAGAGCAAAAAAAATTGATAAAACTTTTTTAGCAAAAACCTGCAATTGATGACTGTTATCAAAATTAAAAGAAAGTCAACTTTCTCCTCACACTAGAGTAACAATTAAGTCACATGCCCCAATGGAGACTGTGTTGCCTCAGCCAAAAGAAAAGCAAATTTCTACTTACACTAGAGTAATGTACCGCTCCACATTGAAGTGTTTCTTTGGCAATGAAAAGAAAATAAGTTTCTTTCCACATAGGAGTAATATAATCCAATGAAACATGCATTTGTCTCAGTCCAAAGAAAATCACTAGTAAACGTCATGGCCAGGAGCACTGCTATATACTTATCACTGTCATTACAAGAGCCACCATCTCTACTCACTTCTCTTTAGTGCTCATTAAAGGGAGATCAACAACTACATGAAGAAAGATTGCTTCTGGCCTCCAGTAATTGACTAGGATTAGCAACCATAGTGTGACTGCATACTTGTAGTTCTTTTTTCCATACCTTTGAACTAGAACAAGAGAAGCAAGGATGTATTCAGTTTTACCATCATCACTACCTTTGTTTCTTGCCTTTCCTCTGCATAGGATAGACTCCACTTTTGTTTTTCTACTGTCTAATCAGGCAAAAGACTACATAGTCCATCAGTGCTTTTTAAATTATTAAATCCCAAAGTATCAATATATAGTATAAATTACTGCAGGGCAAGTGGAGGCTTTGATTTGAAAATGAAGAAAGTGTTTTGCTGTATATGGCACACATCTGCATATACTTACTCCAAAGCCTTCAGTAGTTGTAGAAGGCAGTCCTCTGATCATAGGAAAAGACACAAATATTTTTAAGAACTATGGAAGAAGCGACTATTTCACATGGTACATGTGCACTTCTAAAGCACAAAACCCAGCATGGTTTAATAATAAACTGTAATTGCTTTGTACCATATAGTATTAACTTGTTAAGTCTCAAGATTCTTTTTTCCGCTGTGTATTAAAAATGGACTGTGATTCATGTGTGTGTGTGTAGTAATCTAAGAGGCCAGGGTCATGTATGTGGCCCTAAACTCTGTCTATATCCCCTAGTGACTTTTTTTTTAAATTATATATTTCAAAAAAAAATAAATAAAAAAATCAGCAAAAGCCTAACGTTTGAAGATAGGAAACAGGTAAAATGCAGGGTAATTCTTACATTAAAGTCTAATAGTTTCAACGAAAACAACACTAGCAAAAAAACCAAAAACATCTGGTCTTGCTTGTGTACATCATATCCTGCTGTCCAATTGCATCATTACTTTGCTTCTCCTAAATATTAAGGGCAGACTGGCCGTTTCCATTGTGCTCATCAAATGTCATCTGCAAAGCAGAAAACTGCATGGAAAATGTGATTTGTTATTTTTAACATGACAGTTGACCATTGCTACTATCATTACAATATGTGCAGTTGAAGCAGAACTGCAATCTTGCTTTGATGCTAACCATGTATTTTTAAATATATATTTTATTTTATTTATTTAAATCAGATTTGACTAATTTGATAGGGAACTCCAAGTATGTTAGATTAGAATTATTAGAACTTTTAGCAAAATAGCTGGTGATGTAATTTCTGGGAATTATATCCAGTCCAGTCTAACTGATCTATCTATTCATCCACCCACTATGTGGACGTGGTCTACATCAGGGCTTCCCAACTCCTGGTCTGTGGCCTGCCAGGAAGTGGGCGAGTGAGTGAAGCCCCATCCGCGCACACATGGGATCCAGGCAGTGTGTGAAACCACGCCCTCCCCAATCTGTGGAAAAAGCGCCTTCCATGGAACTGGTCCCTGGCACCCAAAAAGTCAGGGGCTGTGGGGCTACATGTATGACAGATCTAAAGCAGAAATTTTAAAGTTTAAGACCATAGTAAACATGATTTAAAACACCTTTTTCTCTATCCTGAAAAACAAACAAAGTTTCAATCTTCTCTGTGACATTCTGTATTTTAAGAATTCTCTCAATCATCAGTCTTTCTCAGATTCTGCTAACCAAACAATACCCAAACTGGGATCACCTAATTCTCATACCATCCACCCCATCCTTAACTAACTTGAAAATCAGAAAGTCAACAAATGCTTCAGTAGACGTCCTATAATACTATATAACTCCTCCAATAATCTAGCAAGTCATCGATTGTCAAGGAATCCTCAAAGATAACACGATATATAAAGCTTTAGTCAGCAACAGGTAGTTATTTCAGTACTCTAGGATGCAATTTATCCAGAGATTTGGCACATTTTATCACTTAGTTTTAAGCTTTGTAAAGCTTCAGTATTTACTGTTTTTGACAGAATAATAAAATATCACCTTAAGATTTCTATCGTATAAGACTTAGTCTTTTGAGTTTGTACTTTTCTTTTGATCTAGCATGCTCACATACACAGCATGCTGTATGACATGCCATTTTCATGACACATGAAAACGCTCATATATTTTCCAGGGTAACAATAAAAATAGAAACATTCATCCTCTGGCTTTCACAATTACAACAACTGGTACTACAACTCAAATTAATTTAGTCTATCATCATTCTTAATGAGGCCAGATATGTGCCGAAGGAAATATCAAGAAAACATTCAAGGAGATATAAAATATATAAAATATTCATTACATCACTGAGCATTTAAAAAATCAATCAAAACATACCTGATATTTATATAAAAATATAATTTACAATTTAATAACAATTCCAATGCCGGACTAATCCTTTTCTGGGGAGGGACATTTTTTTGTCTCAAAACAAACAAACATAAAGCAACATATTTAAAAAAACCCATGAACTTCCAGAACAGTTTAAAGGAGACATCAGGAATATATATTCCTATTTTTAAAAAAAGACACTGGAACAATGAATGAACAAAGAACAATGGAACTGCAATTTTCGTTGGCTATGAATTAACTTGAATTTTATCAAGGATTATGAATTATTATGATGAATTGGACCTGGCTGAGTTGCAGGAATCCAGTACAGTGTTTTAAGAAACTTAACCATTAGCCATTCCACTTAAGTCATGGCATCTGCATCTGCAGCAGATGTAGCTTATAGACCACCTTCAAGCATAGAACTACATCTGTTTGACAGGTCCATGATTAGACCATGCAACAATGAACATGTGATTTAAAGCCCGCCAGAAATGGAACATGCTCATAAAAGTACACTATGTAATTTTTTTAAAAAAAATAGTTATCAAGTAAGCGGCATAAACAGATACAGACACATAACACTTCATCTAAGAGATTTTTACATTAACTACTCATCTGAAAATAACTCAAAAATAATACTAGTAAATGTACTAAATACAATTAAAAGCATAGAGAGAAATCAGAATGGACATGCAGTTTCAGTGCAAGTATTTGAGTGTGAAGAAGGAGGCACATGGGAGGAAAACTGTAATTCTTCTGTCTTCGGCAAGATTAAGAAACAAATGAAGTGATTTACATACAGTAATTGCATATCCTTGCTGGTCTCCAGCAGTGTCTTTTAAAATGTAAATTTTCTGAAAGCGCTCGGACATTACCCTAGACAAGTAGTTATTTATTTATTTGACAGAAAAAATACTTAATCATGACAATATAAAAAAAAGTTTAAAAAACTCATTGCTAAAATGTATTTCAATGGCTTCTTAGAAATATATGTTAACAGAAAACAAAGAACAAGAAAAAGGATAATAGATTGAAGAGCAAATAAGTCATTCTACCAACACAACCAATATATTGCTTGGTAACATCTGTTCTTTGTAAATGCACTTGTGATTCTAAAGAAAAGGGGGCCATATGTTGTTCAAACTATAAACTCTTCCAATTGTATTCATGGCAACAGCTCCCCCCCATCATTATCACTGTTTTAACAGTTTCTGTCTTTCTTATGGGTTTTTCCTTAGTTGCTTAGTCTTTGTGGTTGGAGTAGCATATAAACCAAAGTATCTAAATAAGTAAGACAATAAATAAATAAAACATCAGTGTTTTAAATTACTTTTGCCCATTAATTTTAACAACTCTAGGTTTTGTGCCTACCATGGTTGAAAGAATAAAGACATTTTAAATTGAGGTTCAAAAGAAGTACTAAAATAATTCACCCACTCTTGTATTTACTCAAAACATTCATCAAATTTTTGTACAGGTACGGCACTGTTTTTGTTCAAAAGCATACACTGTTAAATCACCTCCAACATAATGTAGGCAATTAACATACCCTCTGTAAGGGGTTATGGAATGTATTTAAACTATCTTCAAAAATATAAATTAAGTATAAATTAATGCACCATAGGATGTCACAGAATCTACTTGAAGAACCTGATCAACTTTGTACTGATTAATTTTACTTTCTTATTTTTAGATTATTTGTTTTCTTGTAGATCCAGAGGGTTCCCCCCCGCCCAGTTTAAATTATGCCTTTTATTGAAACAGCCTGGTTACTATATTGCATTACAATATGTGTGTGTGCATGCGTGTGTAATATCTATATCTATCTATCTATCTATCTATCTATCTATCTATCTATCTATCTATCTCCTTCCATCCTTCTGAGGTTGTAAAATGAGGACCCATATTGTTGGGGGCAATATGCTGACACTGTAAACTGCTTAGAGTGGGCTGGAGGCACTGTAAAGTGGTATATAAGTCTAAGTGCTATTGCTGCTATTGCTGCTATTGCTACATGCATGTAGTAGGACCAATTAGACAGTGAATTGCATATTCTACTTCAATACAGGATGAGATTCTTAGCTGAAGGAGTCCCAGAGGATTGACAAGAGTGATTAAGAAAGTGATAAAGGAAGAAAGTGGTACAAGATTGACAGAGCACAGCAAATTCAACTTTGGGAGGCTGACAATAGTCCCAGTAATACTTTACAAATAGATACATCAGAAAGAAATGTTAGAAAGATAAAAAAATTTATGATGTGGGGCTAACACATGAATGATTAGATTAATAGCTAATTAGGAAGAGAATAAGTAACCAGTTCAAAGGATCAATGTGCTCTCCAATGGAACTGCTCATCTCCTTCTACGTGGTTGCTTGGTAAGGAATTAAATTGCCACAAAGCATTGAATATCAGTACACAAACAGCAAAATGGGTATGAGTGTTATTTATTTCTTCCCTGAATCAAATCCTTTTATTGATAAATCTATTTTGTAAATCTAATGCTATTTATTCCTATTAGATGTGCTTGATTTTGTGGTATATTTGTGTTAAAAGACGACATACATTATTTCTGATCTATAAATTATTTTGTGCCAAAGACCCAGGGCTGATTGACACCAAACCTTAAAAATCAAAATATGTCCTGCATCGTAAAATAATTCAGCATTCTCTAACAATTCTAGTCTGTGTCTTTGTTCCTGCCAATTCACCAATATTCCTTCCGGTATTAATCACCTAAAGCTCACTCCTTTTTTGATTAAATATTTTGTCAAAAACTGATGCTCTTTTCTCAAATCTCTGACTCTTCTAGGTATTTGTTTCAATACCACTATCTCTCTACCCTTGTATTTTATTGGATTATTCCTTGCAGTCTGTAATATCTCTGTTCTTATTGCTTTCTTGGTGAATCTTACATGTACCTCTCTAGGTAAATTGTTTCTCATTGCATATCTAGTGTGTACTCTAAATATCTCATCAATCTCATTTAATATCTTTTCCTTAGTATCCTCCATTGCTTCTGCCAAGAACTCTGCCATTTTCTCAGCTAAATATTCCCCTTTCTCTTCTTCTATGTTTTGAAATCTTAAAATAATAATCTGCACGATCCATTTCTAAATAAATAATTGTTTTTTCCTGGTTTTTATTGGTTGTTGTCTATAATCCAGCTCTGCCACTATTTTTTCTGTCAATTCTACTTTTTCTTTCACTTTTTGTATTCGTTGTTCATTTTTTTCTATCATCCCCTTAATTTCTTTTAACTTCCCTTCTACATTTTTCATTCTCTCGTCTAGTTTGCCTATCCTACTTGCAAGAATTAGATCAAGCCAATATGAACCCAGTTAAAAGATATAAGAAACATTACTGTGTCCAAATTTCCTTCTCCTCAAATACCAGTTTTTAAAGATAATGACACAAATGAAAAACTAATTTCACATCATCAAATTGAGTAAAAAATTCAAACCTGAATGAAAATGGATGGGTTTCTTTAAAAAAAAGAGTATAAAAGAAATAGTATGGCTGTGTTAATATGAGAAGCTTATCTTGTTGGGTTTTCTTTTAGGGTTTCTTTTAGACTTAGTGAAAAAAGTGAAAACTTTACATAGGGAACAAAGTGTGTGAACAATTTATCAAGAGTCTTCAGTCACAGGAACAAAATGAGAGAATAATCACTGCTATTCTGCACTTCCATTATTTCCCAAGAATATTTGGAAAACTCCAAACATTGTCTAATGCAGTGTCTCAATCTTTATAAATACATTCAATTGGAAAAGATAGGAAGGTAGGATTCATTAAGCTATTGTCCAGAAATGTAGATTCATAATGAATATGGAGAGATAACCTCTCAGTTACCCATTGGAGAGGGAAGGCACAAAAACTGACCTGGATGGATTAAAAGGGTACTTATATGTTGGCACAGAATGAAAACAACTCTGGGGATTTATATTTAACACAGCTACTACTTTCACCCAAATAATAAACATACATGATACAGCATATATGTATATAGGATATTAAGCCAAGAGTTTCCAATACAATAGCCAAGAACTATTTGGCATCCCAATAAGGTTGAAGGCAGCCATCTAACATTACTCAAAAATCCAAATCTTGGTCATTCTCTGTCTTCAGATAAGGAAACAGAGACATTGATAAGAACTAACAGACAAAATGAAATAAATAAACAACCATCTAAAAAAGTTCTAAGGAAATGTGTGACTAAAGAAAATGGTATAGCTAAGAGAGTAAAATATATTTTATAGAAGTTTAATACTTTACATAAAAATCATTGTTGCACGATATCATCAATACTAAAGAATTCAAAATAAGACCAGTCATTTAATGGATTATGAGAACAATTAGAGTAGTTCTATGAATGAGAGAGAAAAGGCATAAGAAAATATCTAAGCAATATCAGTCTTCAAACTACAGGCTACCAGAATAAACCAACATTTGGAAACATTTACAGGTAGTCCTTGAGTTACGACAATTGAGCCCAAAATTTATGCTGCTAAATGAAACATTGGTTAAGTGAGTTTTGCCTCATTTTATGACTCTTCCTGCCACAGTTATTAAGTGAATCATACAGTCATAAGTGTGAAGAATGGTCGTAAGTCACTTTTTTCAGTGCTGCTGTTACTTTGAATGGTCACTAAATGAACTGTTTTTAAGGACTACTTATACAAGGCTCTTTAATCCTGTGGTATTGAAAAATGAAAATGAATTCATAGAAAGCAAGAAACTTTTTCTCTTTTTATATTTAGATTCTCTTTTTATATCCTTTTACTAACAAAATAAATTTTACTAAGGTACCCAAAATATGACCCACAGATCCGTTTTTGAGCCCCTTTTCCAGGAAAAATAGCATTAAACAAATGACTGCTTTTATGAAGATCTGTAATGTTGAACGGATTGAGTATAATGGTAGAAAAAAAATAATTACAATATACATAAATGTATTATACCTGAGTTTAGTAGGGCTTATTTTCAGGTAAATAGCTTTAGGTAGCATTCTTGAAATTTCTGCAAATAACAATAGCAATAAGTTAGACTTTATATACAGCTTCACAGCCCTCTCTAAGCAGTTTACAGAGTCAACATATTGCTCCCAAAAATCTGGGTCCTCATTTTACCGACCTCAGAAGGATGGAAGACTGAGTCAACCCTGAGCCAGTGAGAAACAAACTGCTGGCAGTCGGCCATCAGCCGCTTTAGTCTGCAGTACTGTATTCTAACCACTGGGCCACCAGGGCTCTTAGGAACCAGTTAATGTAAGTGAAAGATAGTCAACACAAAATGTACCATATTTTTCGGAGTATAAGACACACTGGCGTATAAGATGCACCTTAGTTTTTGGAGAGGAAAATAAGAAAAAAGCTGATTGGCAGGTGGATCGACCTCCCGGAATACCCCCAATCAGCTGTTCCCAAAGGTGAATTTTAGCAACAGGTTCCTTGGTTTCTGATGCTTTTTTTAGCCACTGAAACCTCCATTTGAGAAGCTGGGTGGGGCTACATTCGGAGTATAAGACACACCCAGATTTTCACCCTCTTTTTGGGGGGAAAAAGGTCCGTCTTATACTTCGAAAAATACGGTAATCTACCAAGCCCAACTAAACCCATGGGTTATTTGGGACATTTCCTTGATAAATTTGTCATTTTGACGCTGATAATTTATTCATGAATTCAAGGAAAATCTTTGGCAACCTTAAACCAAACTATAGTGAGCTGCTTTTGTCTTAATTTCTGTAGACCTAGTCTACTATTTTTTCCTGAGAGGTTTCAAACTTTTAGGATATTTTGGGATTCAACATTAAGCAGTTATAAGTAGTGATAGGTACATATGGTTCTGCTTGATTTAACATAGCTTTGTTGTTTATAAAATCTGTTGGGATAATTTACAAAATCTTGCCTGATTTCCAATTCTTCTTTTATGGCTTATAATATTCATGCAGATGTGCATCTGATATCATGTATAGACCTATAATTTATTTAAATTTGCTTTCATCTTCCTCCATCTCCATAGCATAAGCATTGGCAGAAACCTTCGTGGAAAGTCTAGGTTCTTTCCACTGAATATGCTTAAGAAATAGAAATACTTTTTATTACAGCCAATGATCCAAAATAGCACTTAAATAAATAACAAAACAAAGAAAGACCACAAAGAAACAGAAATAAAACTAAAATAAAGCAGTCAAGTCTTATCAAGTTCTGTAATATAGAAGTAAAAAACGTGCAATATTTCAAGGAACTGTATTATATTGGGTAGATATTAAGAAATAAATATAAAAGTGATTCTGAATCACCTAGTATTTTAGCTAGTGATGGAATATACTGTAGACTTGAAGCATAAAACAGTTTCACAAAAGTTGTTTCAAAGCAACCAACCACAAAAATTGTTTCAAAGATGCTGGGAGGAACCCAAGGAGATAAGATCCCAACCAAACCACAGACCGCACAAATTAGTTCACAGTAACAAACAAGAAATTCATTTTAAAATGCTGTGAAGAATTATATGAAAGAACAAAGCCTATGTGGCAGCTCTTTTGAGGTGTTAGAAAATAGCATTCATTATAGCTAGGATTTTGAACAACTTTCAGCAGTTAAGACATGAATGCTGTTTCGCAGGTAAACAGTATGCCATAAAACAAAACTACATCGGAGAAGAATTTATTCACAAAATGAATAAAACATCCACTACATATTTATCCTGAAATTCGTTGTTGCTCAACATATGCTCTTCAAGACTAAATTTAGTCATGTGCCAGCACTTATCATGGATGACTGGGGCTGCCTCAAGGGACAAACAATTCGCCATCTCTCATTCAGCAATAGAAAAAGACCAAGAAACCAGAAATTCAACATGGTAGGAAGCGACTCTCTCATTAGAGGACTTTTTCAGTACATTCAAGATATGACAACTTTATTCTCAGGCAGGCTTTTGGCTCCGGACGAGTGGACAAACGTAAGACCTGGTGCAGGAGGGGAAAAATAAGGCAATTTTTCTATAATTCTCAGTTGAAAATAAACTGCAAGGAACTTCCCTCTGAATCTTGTGAATCACAACCATTAGTTTTCATTTTTCACAGAGGAGGTCACGGAATAACAAAGACACTGAAAAAAAGCAGCGGCTAGAATGATGGGGGAAGTAATATTGTTAGAATCAAAGATAAAAACTACAAGGGAGAAAAGAGTAGTAAGTCTGTTCCTGCACTCTGTTGGAGGAAGCAAAAACGCTAAAGGTTAAACATCAGTAGTGTGTTTTAATAATAACCATACTTCCTCTTGGCTGGAAATAAAAACCTGTTCTTTTTAGTGAACTCCAACACAGAAATGAACAAAATCTTGGAAGGTTCTTTGACACAAGGTCGCAGCTGAAACACACAACTGAATAAAACATCCTACAGACTATGGCACTTAAGCTGGAACATCTGTTTTCAAACTAAAAGTACAAGCTGCCAATCCAGATGACAACTAAAGCATCATCAAAAAGTTACAGAACATTGCAACCGGATGGCCCCTGGCTTAAAACCTTTAAAGATGCCCCAGATGTGATATATTGGCTAATCTCTTACAAATAATAATAAAATATAAGCACGTTGTGTTATTTATATAATAACAGAGGAAGCAAAATTATTAGTCATTTTAGAAAAAAAACCTGCATGTTTTCATCTTTCACTCATGAGGAGACTTATTATCACCAGGTTTTAAGGAGAAAAGAAAAAAAGAAATAAGGAACTATACAATATCTCATCTTTGAAAGATTGTATTTAGTCGGTGCTTTATGGATAAATTATTCTATCTAGTTTGAAAGCTAAATGTAAATCAATCCATCCTAAAAATAATATACATAGAGCAGTGATGGCTAACCTTTTTGGCAACGGGCCCTGAAACTGGAGCGTGTGCGCATGCATGCGCGCATGTGTGCGCCAGAACCTGGAAGAGAGCAGCTGGCTAGCATGCATGTGCGTGTCGGCCAGCTGCTCTTCTGGGTTCCGTTGTGCGCATGTGTGTCGGCCAGCTGGTCTCAAAGACCAGCTGGCTGGTGCGCATGCACGTGTCGGAACCCGGAAGAGTAGCTGGAGACAGCGCGTGTGCCCACAGAGAGGTTCACTGACCTAGGGGTTGTTATGAAATATAACAGGAAATAAGAAAAAGTAAATTAGTAAATTAGACAAATTAGTTTTTCCATTAAACAATGCCACTGTTAAGGTCATTTAAAGCACTTACAGAAATAGTGTAAAAGATCTAATGGATTTATATTACTTTATTGTAAATCCTTTGAGGCAGGCTAGTTCAGAAAAGATGCTTCAAGAATGATCAGAATTCTACTCTATTCAGACAGCTGGTCACAAATTTTGAAACCTTGTTTTTTTCCTCTCTGTTATAACACAGAAAATGAAAAGGCATAGAGAGTTTGAGTTTCTTTCTAATGTTTTCTTAATTTCCTGGGCTTACATGATTTTGTAACAGTAGCCACACCATTTCCACAAAAATTAACATATTAATTCATGAGCTGAGTACCAGCTATAACAATAAATTTATAGAAGCATTCAACATGATCCTTGAAAAAGCTCAAAAGTTACAGAAAACTCACCTGGAATCTTTAACCATCAATAAAGTGGAGGAGGGGCAGGACTTTGGTATACAACAATGGATCATACTATAAAAACTTGTAAAAACTGTGGAAGATTGGGAATTAAGTTTTCTTGCTTGATGTTAACTCCCCCCTTTCTATCACACATGCACATATATTAATATAGATGGATGCACATATTACTCTAAGCTATTGCGTTATCATGGTTTGTTGATCCAGCCAAAATAGATGGATTAATGTAACAATCTAAATCATAAATCAAATATAATACAGGTAGTCCACAACTTACAATTAGAAGCCGAGAATGTTGCTGGTCCATACAATGCTGTAGTTGCAAATATAGTTACCTCCGATTTTAAAGTTAGGTTTCTCCAAAAAGTCAATTTAGCATGGGGAAAAAGGGGCAAATCTTATTAGACATTGCATTCTATAACTTCCTAAATCAGGGGTGGGCAATTGTGGCTCTTTTACAACCTGTGGACTTCAACTCCCAGAATTCCTGAGACAGCTTGGCTGTCTCA
>JANHZT010004089.1:30078-42866 GCA_032468215.1 Stegonotus admiraltiensis | reverse complement strand
GTAATTAGCTGATAAGGTTTTTTGTTTTGAAATTAAACCGTGTTGGTGCAGCTGGTGTGTGTGTAGCTTGTTTCTGGGACTCGGACATGGGGGAACAGAAGAGAACGAGAGAGAGATGGGAGAGAGAAAGAGGGAGAAAGAGAGAGAGAGACAGAGGGGGAGAGAGAGACAAGACAGAGAGAAAGAGAGATGAGGGAGAAAGTGAGAGAGATGAGAGATAAAAGTGGGGGGGACACGTCTCCCTGAGTGACTGAGGTGCATGCGGCACCAAGGGCCGAAGGAAGAGGCAAGTATAGGGCTGCTTCGCTCCTGCTCTGGAATATGGAGTGAGTCTCCATCTGTTGCTGTCACCCTTACCTTCTCAGGCGAAGAGTGATTGGGAGGGGAGGGCAAGGGGCAGGGCCAGCCAGTGATGGGATCCGGTTCGGCAGGGAGCCACAGCAAGGGGCTCAAAGAGCTGCATGCGGCTCCAGAGCCGTGGGTTGCCGACACCTGATATAGGACATTGGGAATGAAGAGACAGTCTGATACCAGTAGCAAAGTCTTAATATATTTGGTTAAAAAAAATAAGATAATGCTAACTCACATTTTATATACTAACCTTTATGAGGAAATAAAATATCATCCTACATAACATCTAATTCTGATCAGATGCTGTGTCACTGTGCAAAATTACTTTGTCTCTTTCTCGCTCTTTCTTTCTCCTATAACCTATAACTGGGTGATGCACCATAGGACAAAACCTTTTAAAGCAAGATACCTTAAATGGACTAACTTACAAATCAAAAGACAGTAAGGAAATACCTCTGAAATGATGACGGTTGATAAGGGTTGTCTAGGGAAAAAAACCCTGGTTGCTCTTAACTGAGATTAACCTGCTAGTTCTGGGTTTATGCCTGCACCTAAACCTACATTGTGAAAGCTGGAATTCCTGCAAATACTTGGCTTCCTTCCAAAATAAGTTTTGGTTTTTCAGAGCTTCCCCAAACCTCTTTCTTCAATGGAAATAAATAAATCTATACCCTGCTTTCTGGTCCTTACAAGGGCAGTCAACAAGAATTAAAACATTTTTTTTCTTAAAGAAAAAAATCCCTGCTGAAACACGCAGATAGAGCAGTTAATATATGTCATCAAATAATATTGAGATTTCCTCACAAACACCTTCCTCATTATGGAGGGGGGATTTTTTATGCTTTGAAGTCAGTGTTGACTCATGGTGACTGCCTAGACAAGTCCCTGCAGTTTTCTTGGCAAGATTTCAGAAGTGGTTTACCATTGTCTGCTTCCTATGCTTGAGTAAAAGAGAAACTGGTCTAAGGTCACCCAACTGGCCTTATACTTAAGGTGGGACTAGAACTCTTCTGATTTCTATCCTGATTATTTTAACCACTACATTCAATTCGGTCTCAAGGCAATCTTTATGCTAAATAGTAAATGACTATTAAAAAGAGCACCATCTTGCTACTTGGATTAGCAAGTACTTTAATTTAGGTGAAACCACTGAGAAGGCCCTTTCTCTTGTTCTTGTCAAGTAGAGTTTGGAATATATAAAGATTGTCCTCCAGATTCTTAAAACAGAAGCAGGATAATAAGGACAGAAACCTCAAATTTAGCTCTTTGTGGCTTTTAAATAATTGCTCACATTTTAGACAATGCTCAGAAACAAAGTGCCTCCCAGTAATTCTTATGCTGCATTCAATACAGTTTTTTGTTTCCAAAGACCCTTCCATGAAAGCTCTAAGTAGAGAGCATTTTAGCAATCCGGTTTAAGCATAATTTGATAGATAATTAGTTGGCAGCAAAACTGGTAGCTCTAATTGAGTTAAGCACTTTGCTCAAACCAGATCAATGTATTTTCTGTAATGAAGGATATTACCCTCTCTAGAACCATCATCATGGTCATCAATGTAAAAATGAAAGGACAATGTCCTGATCAAATGGGAAACAAAAAGTGAATAAAAACAGAAATGCCATATCTAAACATAGGGCAACTTCGTATTTGGTAAATTGCAATTCCTAAAGCAATACATAACAATAGAACAGAACCCCATTTCTAGCTTAAGCAAGAGAATTCCAAATAGATATAAGAAGCTATAGCATGAAATGTATAGCCTTCCATTTCTTTCTATAAAACAATGCAAAGTTGCATCAGAAGAACTGCAGTAATTTCATCAATTACATGTTGGTACTCTCTTGGCTGCTGAGAGTTACAAGAAATATGGATGGGCACCAGATTGGGGAAAACTTCAGTATAATATTAGAATTTCATACAATTGCTACCTTACCAGAAAAATGAAGAGTATAAACAACACCAGCAAGTCATTTCTATAGAGTCATCACATCGCCAGGACAAAATTTCAAAGAATAATTTTTAATTTGTATTACCTATAAAATTAAAAAATAAAAATCCATTCATTGTGTCAATTAATACACCTGCATTAATACTGAAACAAAATCTGAGATACATTAAAGTAGGATGAGTTTGATTTAAACCAAATCAATTGAAATTACTAATCAGGAAGATTAGTTTAGTAGAATCTTCACTTGTACTAAAAATGTATTCTTGCAGTTCGTGTAACCTATGTATTTTTCATTACTCAGACATGTAGATTTACCATTTAAAGAAATCATTTAGTCAGGTTTTTAAAAATAATTTTCATTAAAAATGACTTTTTTTAGTATTAATTACATACTCTAGTCAATAGGACTGAAACGCTAAAACAACAAAAGCACTGATATTGAAAACTGGACTACTTTCATGAGTCAACCACATTTGGTGTGGTATTCCAAGTGCTGGACCAAGTCAGACCAGTTCATCCTCAGCCACAGAGCATACTCAGTGATCGGTGAGTCACTCTCAGCCCAATTTATCTCACAGGGTGGTGGTTCTTGTGGGGAAAATAAAAGGAGCCAGGTGTATTGAGCATGATCCCCGCTTTATTTTTAAAAATAAGGGAGGGAGGGAGGAAATCAGAGAAGAATTTTAAAATAGTTTGCCCTGAGCTCCCACAGGAAAAGCAGGATGCAAGTTCAACACAATAATAAACAAAAGTATATAAATAGTTCCAGTGACTTCCATCAACTCACCGGTAAGTGTTTTCTTGAAGCATCAGTAGCAAAGACACTTCCTGAACAGGATCTTTTCTGAATTTTTTCCCTGAAACAGATTACAATTGATATTAGAGAAGGACCCCTGGTGAATGCTGATGTCTTAGGATGCTCCTCTTCTTTAGCAGTTAAGGAATGTCCTTGATACTGAACATTGGCAATACTGCCAAGGCAACAGGCTGGAGAAAGGGCTTGTTTCATTTGTCTATTTCTCCTTTCAAGGTTACGCTTAGTTCCTTCCAAACATCACCAACATCAGAGAAAAAATAGTTCTTGCTTTGTACTTTGTTCAAGGTCACAGAAATAGGCTTTGGGATAATTACCAAGGGTTCCCTGTTTCTTACAGCCACACATTGAGAACTCTGCTCCCGATAGGTCTATCAGCTGTCATCAGAATAAGCTAACTCTTTACAGAAGTCCAATAAACTACAATAATCCATTTTACTGGTTACTCTACAAGTTAACGTTCCCGTTTTCTTCGTGGATATGTTTTCAACTGAGTCAGGTGAAACTGTAGGAAGTAGAACTTGATCTATTTCACCGGTAGAAAATGCTTATTGCTGTAATTTTTAAATAATCCTACATTTATTATGCATTCACTGGTTAACTTAATTCTCCTCTTATATATGCCAAAGAAACATCAAGTCACCTCTTTAAAAAAAGAGCTGTGAAGTAGCATTAATAGTAGGTTATTTATTGCTGGGGAGGGGAGGGACTTCGTCAACTGTCAAAACATACTTAAAGCACCAAAAGGATCTCTTGCAATAGAAACTCCCATTCTTTTGTCCTCTTGTATGAAATGACTATTAAATATCACTATGTGACAATTTATGAAAGCTCTATACTAGACATGCTTCATGGGTGCCAATACTTTAATATGATAATTCCACTCTGTCATTTGCTCTTCTCTCTCCTTTTTAAGGGTTTACTGTGTACCGTTTTATCATAAGGCCATCACTGCCACTCACTGAAGTTAAGTGAAGCCATCAGTATGGCTCGTGAGTAACTTGCTTACACCAAGCAAAGTAGAAATTTCGAAGTATACAATGTACACCTGTTCCAGGTCGTGCATTTCTTGGCTTCTTTCCAATGCACGAAAAAATCTAGTATTTTTAGTGTTTTTAATCTTCAACAGATTAAATCCACTAGATTAAACTACCTGGAAGAATGATTTTGTAAACTTAAGGAGGCTTAAGCAAAGATTAGCCTTCAGGTGTGTTCGGGATTTTTTTCTTAAGGACATTAGTATATCTGTTTATTAAACTGAAAATAATTACTGCAAACTATAAAAGCAATAAGATAGAAGCTTCTCTCCCAAATGAGTGTCAAATGTGTAAATACAGCCAAATATTGCCAGAATGATATTCATTTATATTAGTCAAAGAAAGCCAGTTTGATGTAGTGGATAAGGCATCAGCTGGAAACTGATGAGACCATGAGTTCAAGTCTGGCCTTCAATACAAAGCCAGCTGGGTAACCTTAGGCCAGTCACTTTGTCTCAGCCATAGGAAGGAATAAGTGGCAAACCATTTCTGAAATTTTGTAAAGAAAATGCATGAATTTGTCTAGGAACTCACCCGGAAATGCAACAACTTTCTCAATGTTGGAGTTTCTCACACTGCACCACACAATTTGGAAGTGTTTGGTATCGTGTGAACACAATGACACTGTCTGTCAGTCACTGCTGCTGAACATGATAAATTTTCTTAAGTAAAGAGGTAATCTAGGTATATATGGAAGTCTGTGTGCATGTCATAATATCCCTCTTCAATTTGAAACCTGATGCATCCCAAGTAACAAGCAAAGTAGACTTAAGTAACTGAGATGCTGGAAGGATAATACAATTAGAAATCTATGCCTACCTTACATTTTAAATTCAATTTACTTTCTGAGTGCTACATCATTTTTGTAATCCTCTGTATCAAACTAATATGACTTGAGTTTTAATAAAACTGCCTTTTTACTAAGCATATTGATTTTTATTGTAAGCCGCCTACAGTTACATATGTGAAATGAGCAGCTATATACATTGATTTAAATAAAATAAAATATTGAAAAAATCCAGGCAAAGTCAAAGATTTAAAAAAAAACTAAAATAACATCAAACTTGACTTTGCTGGCAGCTGAAGTCAAGGTGTAATTCTCAAGAATTTTGCATCTTAGATGTTCATATGTAATTTAAGACGGAAAAGTGAGAACCTATCAATAGCCTGTATTCATGGAACCATCAATCAAATAGGCAAAAGATCCAATGAACTTGAGTCATTATTTTAAAACCGAAACAAATAAAACCGCCTCACTTATTAAGTAATTAGTTCAGCCTGAGTGATCTATCTCAAAACAACCAGAACATTCACCTGCAGTTGGAGCACTGCAGAAAACAAATGGATTAAAGATAAAAATTGGCAACCCTAAAATGTTTTAATAAATGAGCCCAGTGGATTGCATAAAATAAATTTAGGAAAGATTTAATCTCCCAGAAAACTCAGGATAAGCAAAAATTCTGCTAAAAATCGTCCTTTGTCACCAATTTGAAAAACTGATGTTTAACATTCAAAACCTGGAACACTGGCTCACTTGATAACCAAATAAGCATTCTAGAATAAAGCAAATTGCATGATTGACAGCCTACTGGGCTGTGAGAGTTCCACTGCCTTTGTATGTATTTCACTCATGCTTCATTTATTGTAAATTTGAAACATCTTGCTTACTGACAAAGTAAATCAGGATGGGGGCACATTTTTTCTTTGAATATGCATGAGGCAAGGATTAGGAAACAATTGTTGGCATTATATAAATTCATTACAGACAGCCTACTGGAGGCTAGTCAATTTCAACATGAGTAAATGGGAAATATATTAAATCATGGCAACTTTCTGATTTCTTCAGGTTTCACTAATCAACTATGAGGCTGATGTTCCACTGACAATTTCTATGGCCTTCAGAAGCACTGCATCACACACACACACACACACACACACAGCCAAAAGACATAGGTGTTAATTTGCCTCCACAATACAATAAAATTTAAGAAATTAAAACTGAAGGATTTTAGTTTAAGAGCATCAAAGGGTCAACTTAATTTAAAAATAATTTAGCTGTATAACATATGAAGGCAGTGGCTATTCCCTGCATGAGGGTTCTAACTCATTCACATGGATCCAAAAAAGGTGGGAGCAAAGGGGTTAATAAAATGCAAGGCTGAAAGTTGGATTAGCTGAATGAGATTAAATGAGACATCTCAGCCATGAGTCTGAAGAAGACCACAAAGCCAAAAATGTCTCCCTTAATACTATTTTCTCTTTCTAGAAGGCATTTTAATAACCTCTTTGTGTATGCTACAATGATTTTAGCAAGGTCCATTTTAAGCAGATTTTCCACACTAGGAAGCAACACGGGTTAAAATAATTGCCTCCTCCTCGTCATACATGAAACCCTTGGTTTAAGCCTGAAATCAGATAATAAAACCATACAATTTAAGAAAGTATCCATGGAGAAAGTGACTTTCTTGACAAACATCCAAGGGCTGCAACGTACAACAGTCTCTCCCCATCACCCATGCACACGTAGAAGCTCTTTCTTGGCAACTGGAAGAGTAAAGAAAACAGAAATGCTTTTTGCCTGATGTGGAATTTCCTGATCAAATGTCACTGGGCAGAGAATTTCTTTGCTTTGGGGCAAAACTGTCAAAGGCTCTGGCACCTGCCATTTCCAATCTGGACTTGGAGAACAGTTAATACAAACCATTAGCTAAAAGGACATGGCACAAAATTGAAAGCAAGGATGTGAAAGTTAGGCAAACGTTTCTGGGTATGCAGGAGAACTTCATACTTGACTTTATGGGAAAGATGAACACAACAGGGTATCTATGGTATTTACAAAACTCACTCTGACAATTAACCAATGACTGTACATAACAAAAGGCTTTTGAAATAAGCAAAACCAACAAATAACATAAAAATCCTTCCTCTCCTGTTAATTCCGTTCTCTGCAGCTGGGTTATCTGCTTTGATTTGTCTGTTCAAGCACAAAGTATAGTTGAACAGCCACTCCACACTTAAAAATATTTGCTGTTTTGACAGCACAATCTGGAGTTTTCCCCCAATCTAAGACAGCGCTTTGTTGTATACATCATTATAGTTTTGTCATTTATGTGCTACCCAACAACACACAGAGAAACTAATTCAGACAGAGAAATGGGCAGACACCTGTATTCACAGCCAATTTGTGGAAGCAAAATATGCTGCTCACAGACAAGCTGGAGGATGTGATGGGGGGGGGTGTTGATCAATTTTAGTTCCCTTATTTCTTTTCTTTTAGAGAGATTTAATGCCAGTGACGGTTGCACATAAGCATGGATTAGATTTAGTTCTCCTGTTTTATTTCTGCTCCTTTGTGATAATCCTTTGTGTCTCTAAAACTGCATCCTTTCTTTCCCCAGAGTGAGCTGTGAGTGCCTTTGACATGGCATTTTAACTTAGCTAAATAGTTCTGCTGAGGTCAGGCTGGTTATTGTAAAAGGCACTTGTTCCTCTGTCCTATGTCTTTTTTCCTCCCGTTTGTTAAAACATATAAGAAATTTTATGACACTGTTTAAACCTATATAAAAAATATGTTAGATCAGTAGAGCATTAACGTTTTAGCTAGAGTAGAAAAACGATTATCTAATCTAGCATTGTATTTCTGCCATGCCCAATTAGACAGTTTTAGAAATGTCAGAAGTGGCCTTTTACTTTATCAATTCACTATCTGAAGCAGTCTATCTGTTTATATCTGGAGATATTAGGGCCTTCTATTTCAGGGGTAGGCAGCCGGTGGCATACCCTCTATTTTTAAACTAAAAATTATCAATAGAACTCTTCTATTATTTATCAGCTTTTCAAATGGATATGCAGTCTCTAATTTTATACATCCCATTGAGCTATCACAGCTTAACAACTTAAATGACTGAATAGACAATCTCTTCGCTTCAATTGGTACATTTCCCTCTTCTTGTTTTTCCATTTCAGCTTTTAAATGCCTTGCCTTTTCCTATTTTTGTACCTATATGACAGATTTAAAGTTGGGATGCAAAGCTTGATGCAAATAGAACATTCAGAGGACTCCAAAATGCTTTATTATTATTTTTTCTGACGAATCTAGTCATTTGGGCAACACTCTAAGAATGTAATCTTTTGAGAAGCAATTTGTGCTGCTTCAGAGATAGTCCAGTTGAGAAACAGCCCTGCTTCATTCAGAACATAATGTTACAATATTTTAAACTTTTTATAGTTTGGGCAACTGATTTTTATTAATCACCATTATCAGAACAGCCATGTTGAAATGTCCCAAGAAAAACAGACTCCAGAACAGAAGATTTTATTCAAACCCAATTGGAGGTTGTATTTTATCTTTTAAGCCCTATGTTAAAGAAATACTGGATCTCAAATTAAGACAAGCACAGACACACACATATGGACATATGCGCGCGCGCATCCACACCCTGCAACTCAAAATCCTTTATCTAGAAAAAGGAAAAAGCAAATTTCACACTGATGAATCCATCAACTTGTTACAAGTAATGGCTTACAAGCATAGGCACTGTGATAAGAGCGCTCACAACATTTTAATGATTGGTTAATCAAGGATTCTTACACACACACACACACACACACTCAGGATAAGATGAACAAAGCACTTAGGGAAAATGAATTGTTAGCTCACCAAATACTTCTAGATGTCAGCTACACTTCTTAATACCACTTAATGAAGAGCTCTCAGCAACTGCGATATATGCCAGAAATTGGTTCAATGAAACAATATTCCTTTGCTTCCATTTTTACAACTCCTTATTCCTTAAAGCCAAAAGCACAACCTTGCTGTACACCAATTTCAAAAACGAAACAACATACATACATACATACATACATACATATATATATATATATATATATATATATACATACATACATAAATATATATATATATATATATATCCAGCAACAGTATCAAGACTTGCCCTTTCGCAGAGTAGACAAAACAAGATTTCTGTTCTGGCCTGTCTGTAGTCAACAACACAGTGCACAGCCACCACCCACAATTCAAACAACATCTGACACATTATTTGAACACCACAGCCAAGTCCCAAGAGTAAAGTATTTTTTAGCAAAACCCCCTATTGAAATCAGGAAGACATCTGTTTTCAGATTTGGGGGGCAAGGGGTGGGGAGAGACTACCCTATTTTTCTCAAGTGAAAAACTTTTGAACTTGTCTCTTAAATTTCTTTCTGTTATTCTAACTCCATTTCTCCAACTTACCATTTTAGAGTGGAGAGAGGGTGACCAGCTAGAATATGACTCACAATCACTAAAAAATAAAGTGTCTTTAATCGCTACACCAAACTGAATTGTCAAAGACTGACAGATATTATTCATCTAGCCCTGAAAGTCCCATAATTCTATCACTCTGCTCCTTCTTTTCATCTCTTCAGTTACCTGATAAAAGATTCATCTTCTTATTGGGGAAGGCTGAATGAGTAAAGGAGTCAAAAGGCATTTCTTTACTATCAACAATTTAGCAATAGCACTAAGACTTATATACTGCTTCACAGTGCTTTATAGCCCTCTTTAAGTGGTTCACCGAGTCAATATATTGCCCCAAACAACCTGGGCCTTCATTTTACCAACCTCAGAAGGATGGAAGGCTGAAAGTGTCAACCTTGAACTGGTCAGGATCAAACTCCTGGAGTAAGCAGTGAGTTAGCCTGCAATACTGCATTCTAACCATTGCGCCACCATGGCTCTTAATTTGCCATCTCAACTGAGCAGTTGGGGTTTTTTGAACACTATCTATAGAAGACTCCTTTGGCTTTCTTGACACCATCTTTACAGTTCCAGGCTACCTAAACATACTCTTACTTAGCTCTTCCTTTTCACCTCTTGTATGTCTGCCTCAGTGGTAAAATCCAATTTTTTTTACTACCGGTTCTGTGGGCGTGGCTTGGTGGGCGTAGCAGGGGAAGGATACTGCAAAATCTCCATTCCCACCCCACTCTGGGAACAGCCAGAGGTGGTATTTGCTGGTTCTCCGAACTACTAAAAATTTCCACTACTGGTTCTCTGAACTGCTCAAAATTTCTCCTGAACCTGTCAGAACCTGCTGGATTTCACTTCTGGTTAAATTCAGTTCTTTTTCTCTTTCTCTGGCTGGTCAAAGGTAACTTTTTAATATTGTGCCTGTTCAAAAGGTAGAGGGTGGGAAAGCTGCAGAGTCATCTCATCTAGGTCAGGTTCACAAAAAGCATCTCATTTCTGATTCCTCTTACAGTTAGGGTGATTAACATTGATAGGATTTGAAATCCCCGTTTAGCCTTCTAACAAACGTCAGGAGTTTGGTTGATTGGACACCATTTGTCTGAGATGGTACAAAGACTCCTGCCTTGCACAGGGTTGGAGCAGAAGATCTCCAAGATCCCTTCCAGCCCTATGATTCTAAGATATTGTAGACTTCCTTTATCTTTCCACAATGGAAGTTTTATCTTACAAGCAGCACTGACACAAAATCTGAGCATAAGATCACACCTCAGTGTGGTTAAGGGAAACATTTTATTGGAAGAACTTGGAAATGAATTACATTTCATACTCTTAATTATTTTAGTTGAATACATGATAAATGTTTCAAGCATAGCACCACAGGCTACAAACAGCATTTAGTTTTATTAGGTCGTTTTTTAAAACCAATGTTAAGAGGCCAGCAATAACAGTAAGTGGAATTAGCAGAACAAAATTAAAAATAGTTGCCTTGGGTATGCATAAACTCATGTCAGCTGATGATGCAACTGAAAATAAAACAGCACTGAAAAACATGGTCAAGGACACTTAATTCTCTGTTAAAATTCACTTTTTCATTTACAATTTGAAAGTAGAACCAATGATAAATAAAATTTGATACAATCCTTTTTAAAAGTGTTTAAATTGTGCTTTGTGGGAGGAGAAAAATCACTGTGAAAGATATGCAGATGAATTAGGAAAATCAATATATTAAAGTTGCTAGGTTTAATCTTTCATTCATGTAAGATTAGTCAAGGATATCTACCTTATTTTTTATTTTTGTTATAAAATAAATAATGTATCTGCAACTGATGAGAACTATGGAGGAAATGAATTATCTAAACCTGTTTCCGCCAGTTTTCAAGCTGCATTTTAGCCCTGAGATAGCCTTGGTGCTTGCTGATGACCTATGGCAGAGCCAGGATAGCAGTGGTGCTTCCATCTTTGTACTTTTTGAACTCTTAGAGACTTTTGACACTGTTAACCATGATATCCTTCTAGACAGCCCCATAAATTGAAGATTGGGGAATTACAGTAATTCTCTTCCTTTTCTCTGGGATCAGTTCCCATTAGTGTTAGTTGGGGGACAGATTATAAATTGCTGCAAGGCTCTAGTCTCTCCCATCCTTCTCAAAATCTATATAAAACCTTATGTGAAATTATCTGACAATTTGGGATTCAGTACCATGTTTTGACCCCAGGCCAGCTAAGAGAGGCTGCCAAGGATCTGTGCTTGGACGTGTGAGGGCTTCTCTGAATCAGAACTTTCTCTGATTCAAACCTACCAAGATCAAGTGAACGTAGATGTTAGGCTCAGCCAGATCTTGGGATAATCCATCTTTGATCTTGAATTGGAAGCATTTCTCACTTCAAGGATGGTATGCAATGGGTGGGGGCTGGGGGGGTTTTCTTCCTAGAATTGCAGCTTCTGCTTGAAAAACAGGTGTCAGCTGAGGACAGAAAGATCTTTCTAAAAGTCCAACTGGTGTGCCAGTTATGTCCTTTTATTGATTGGGCCTTTCAGAAAATATCTTGTATGTTTGGACAGTGTTGAGCAGTGATTCTATTTCAGATGGGTTTCCCCCCCCCCATACAGCTTTATATCATTTATGTAAAATGGAAGTAATAACCTAGTAGATGTTTTTGATATTTGATAGCCATGGCCTGACTTGTTCAGTACTGTTGATAGAGGAATCAGAACAATGATAAACAGTAGTGATGATAATGAGTCTTCATGTAAGATTCCTCTCTTGATGTTAACCTTTCCCAATTTATCATAATTAACCAGCATCTGTGTCTTCCACTGTGCCACCAATTTTTGCACAAAGCTTCTGACGTTTCTACCAAATTTGTTTTTTCTAGACACTTCATTATCCAATCATGTGGCAGGGGGTCAAATGCCTTGCAGCTGCCAGTAGTAGAAAATCCTTCAGTAGAAAATTTTAATCAGAGATGGGATGGCCAACTGCAGGAGACTGCAGTGGTAAATTTATTTATTAGTCCATATTGAGCTAGATGATCTCCAATTTTTTTTTATATATTTCTTGTGATAGGAGTGGTACTTTCAAACATGGGCATGGCTAGCCCAAGATATTTTGCCTAATGATATAAAATAAATTCCATTTTCTCATAGTATGCTGATAAATCTGTCAGTTTATCTTAGTTTAAAGTACTTCAAGAAATGTTGAAGGAAAAAATGGGGAATTCATTAATTCCTATTGGAGAGATGTAGTACTAACCTAGTTTTTTCTAAATAGCTTGTCTTAGTTCAAAATAAAGATCTCAACTGCAAATACCCTGGTAGTACAGTGGACTAAAACACTGTTATTAACATCTGCTGCTTGCAATTACTGCAAGTTCAAATCTCACCA
>JANHZT010004089.1:10678-27138 GCA_032468215.1 Stegonotus admiraltiensis | reverse complement strand
TGCACCGCCCTGAGTCCTTCGGGAGAAGGGCGGTATATAAATAAAATTATTATTATTATTATTATTATTAAAGTTCATTGAGTTAAATGATACTTATTCTCAGACTAGCAAGTAAGGCAATTTTCCAAACCAGATGCCCTCTAGATCAGTGGTCACCAACCGGTGGTCCGTGGACCACTGGTGATCCGTGAGAAAATTTTGGTGGTCCGCAGAAAAATTATTTACATTTTTTATATTGCACTAAATCAGGGGTCCTCAGACTACAGATACATGCAATGAACGCTTGTGTTGCTGCAGAAAGTCTCCCCCTTCAGGGTCTTTTTGGGCGAGTCAGGGAGGGGAGAAATTCTGACTTGTGGTCTGCTTCAGCCTCCTGGTGCGGAGCTTTGGCAAAGGCTGGAGGGAAGCGCGGCTGTTGGCAAAGAGAGGAGGGCCTTGTTCCAGTGGGACTGCATCATGGCCTGGAACTGGCTGACCATCTCAGCCTACTGACCCTCCAGGCACCTGTACCTAGCCTTGCATTCAGGTCTTCCCTCTGCTTGGAAAGACTATGCTCGTAGTCCTTCATGAGGTGCTTCTGCTGAGCCTCCTTCTTGGCCAGATACAATTTGAACTGAGCCAGCTGTTTTGCCAACTCTTTCTCATGGTGGTTGCTTAGCACCAACAACTGCTTCCTGTTGGGGCCCTAAGGAGCCCGGGTGGGCAGGCGAGGAGTGGCTGGGAGGGGAGGGGCGAGTAGAGGCTGGCGAGGCGCTCTTTGACATGAATGACATCGAGTTGGCCATGTCCACCCAGTCACATGATCACCTAGCCATGCCCGGTCATTAGGCAGATCATATTAGTGGATTTAAAATTATGAATTTAGTGGTCCCTGAGGCCCGAAAGATTGGTGACCCCTGTTCTAGATGCATTGGGACTTTGACACTTAAAATTCCCAGTTGGTAAAGTGATGACGCCCCCTTTATTAACAAATAATCTTTTAATGGTAATCCCAAATACAATTATTATGGAACAAGCCCTAACGATCAATTGGGTCGTTCCAAGTAAATAATACTACAAGGATCCCAAAAAACAACAAACAAAGGGTTTTGTTAAAAAAAGTTGTAAGCCACAATTTTATAAACAGTAATTTGAGAAAGTCCAATTTTAGGAAATACTTTTGCAGTAAGCAAAGTACACACTCTTAAGACCAGTCAATTACATTCTCATAACCAAATTTGATTTCTAAAAAGGTGTGTCCTTTTCATGCCCGAGATGTATTGTGTACATTTTGTTTCTATAAAAACATCAATTGCAAAAACGTGACAAAATTTTGCAGATATTGATTTTGTTACCATAAGTGTCAAATTCAAACAGTTTACCTAATCAGTATTTGGGAGACCTCAATTTAACTGTGATTGCAACTTCACAGGAATTCACAGACAGAAAGAAATGGATTATAGGCATGAATAACTTGTCACCAATGGGTGGACATTTCAGTTTTCCAAGAAAATCAATCCCTGTTCAATGTTTCCTTTAAAAGGAATTTGTACAATGTAAAATTTCATAATCTGCTTTATCACAAAGCATGACTATGTAAATCTTGGATTTCACTTATAACGACACTTGTAATCCCACAGCCCGGTCCTGAAGCTGTAGTCAATAAACATCTTTTTACTGATTGTAGCTCTCATCAATATAGGACAACAAATATTTCTATCACTGCTTTCTTTCTTTGTATTCTTTTGTAATTTTTAACAATTGGATGGAATTTTTAATTCTGCCAACTGCTCTTCTGGGATCATCAGATCCAGATCAGATTACTGGATTCATAATATTTAGATATTGCAACATCTGACCTCAATAGGACATATGAAGTACATTTTATATTAAAAAGATATAATTTCTTGCATTGCTCATCATTTGCCTTACTCACTATGCCAATGAGCAAATCAAAAATCTGCATTTAAATTGAATGTTTTGATGTATAAAAAGTGGGTAGCCTCAGGGTAAAGAGATATCATTTTCCATCTTCTATACAAAATTAGATTTAAAATCTAATCAAGGATTTTAAAAATATACTGGACATTTCAACTTGTCATTCTACCGCCCGGTTTTATAGTCAAAATGCGGATTCCTTTTTCCTACAGATTATTTATAGGAAGGAACATTCATTAATAAAAATAGTGTGATATTTCAGCATTCTGTATCAAACTCATCTTTTAAAAAGATTGCATTTATACAGGTTTTGTAAATCACCCTGGCTCATAATTCCAGCCATTATTCAGTGAGAAATTCAAGCAGTTGGATTTCATTAGCATATGTTGTAACAAATCTGCATTTTTAGATTTGTCATAATGTGCAATGACCAACTCAGTGACCTGAACCTAATAGGCTTTCATCTGAAATGCCCTTATCAGATGGGTTCTTCTAACCTTTATACCTTTTACAGACCAAATAAAGATGCCACATGTACTCTCAGCTACTGACCAGACCAAAGAACAAAAGGGAGCAATTTGTGCATTACTGACATTATGGTTGCATTTTTGTAATACAATGCTACTCAATCAACATGTCATAATGTATTTAAGCATTATGCAAAACTATGGGCTTGGAAGGAAAGGGTATCTAACATCTAAGTTTTAGAATAGGATTTGGAAAAATATCAAACCCTGTCTTACGTTTTAAGGAAACTGCATAATCTATTTGTTTTGGCAATTAACTATTTAGAAGTTTGCTTATTGGGGTCAAAAAAAGAGTTAGTGCACAAGCAAAGAGCTTCTGGGCTAGAATTTACCACCAAACTTGGTTCATAGCTTCTACTTCTGTCTATTAAGAGATTTAGGCTTAGACATAATATTAAACATTGCATGAGATTGGACTATCTGAGGAACTGTCTCTTCCCAATTATATCAACCTGCCCCCTTATTTCTCACAAAAAGTCATGCTGTGGATGCCATTGGTGATGGACCTGTATCTGGTGAGTCCCAGGAGATGTGCCTTCTCTGCTGTTGTGCCCGCTTTCTAGAACATACTTCCCTCTGAAATTAAGACTGGCCCCACCCCTTCTGATTTTTCATATGCTGCCAGACCTGGGGTTCCCAGGAAACTGAAGATTGTTCAGATTGCTCCATTGCTGACAGGAGCATTTTTATCCCCCTTCAAACAAGGTTGGTATATTTGTTTTTAATATTTTTATCACTGTGATTTTTTTTTAGATTTTTATCTGTTTTTATGTTTGTTTTAATTATTGTTATATCCTTCCCACAGGGGTGAAGCAGAACTTTTAACCCTATTATACCAAAATCCTGCCTAAACAGAACCAATATATTAGCAAAAATGCTATATCCATAGATGTTGTATATAGTTACTCCAGATTAGAATATAAGAACATAATTATTAAGTTGAAACCTAGGTATTATAATCAAATTCTGATTTGGAATATCAATGAAAATTGGACTTTAAACCAACTTCAGAGAACTGTCTTAAACCCTACAGGTAAATCGAGTGCAAAATAGTGGTTAAGTCTACATACAATCCACACCAGTTTAAATGTTACTTCAGATAATCTCAGGCACTGTCAATTTGTATTAAACACATCCATATATTAGTAGTAGTAGTAGTAGTAGTAGTAGTAGTGGTAGTAGTGGTAGTAGTGGTATTTATATATTTTATATTTATATATAAAACACCTGGATAGGTTTTGTACACATCCAGGCTTGACCAGACTATCCCAATTTTAAGATGCTATCTGGACTTCTCAGCTGTTTTTTAAAAGAGTTGGGCAGTAGAGATTTACATTGAATGAGCATAGTTTTAGCTGTCCATCAACAGAAGCTAGCAAACTTGCCTAGACAAAATAAGTGTAATTTTAAATGTTTAAATTTATGCTCTCCCCTTGCCTAAGGTATGGTTGTCAATCACTGAATTCAGAAAACTACACCTTATTGAATTATCTGGCTAGGGATAAAGACATTTTTAATATTTTGTCACATGCAAAACCCTTGGAAAAGGCGTTGCCTTACCTGAATGCCCGTTCTGTTTAGCAGGAGGGCCAGCAGTCAGGAATGGGTTAACTCTGTCAGATATTCTAGGACTGAGTCTGCAAGCTGTTAAGCTCCTCCTCTTCCTCTTGCTTCCCAGCTTTCTGACAAGGGAGATGTGGCAGACTGTCGTGCTGAGCTGAAACGACATGATCAGTGCTCCCCACCCAAGGAGAGGACCAGGAGAAAGCAGGGTGGGGATGACTGCTGGCCCCCTTGCTCAACAGAACAGGCATTCAGGTAAGGCAAAACCCTTTCTCCTTGAGCATGGGGCCAGCAGTCAGGAACGGGGCATACCAAAACAGCAGTTCTAATGGGAGGGACCCAACCAGTCCGGAACCCCGAAATCCGCGTGAACCTGTTGCAAAACCCTGCGGCCAAATGCCGCATCTGTCGAGGCATAGATGTCCAATTTATAATGGCAGATGAATGGGGAAGGGGACAACTAGGTGGAGGCCCTGCAGAACTCCTCTAATGAAGTCTGAGTAGACCATGCCGCTGAAGTAGCAGTGCTCCGTTTCAACTGGGCCGTAAGCCAGCGAGGGGCGGGCAAGGTCTGACTCGTAGGCCTTGGCAATAGTTGCCCAAAGTCAGCGCCCTATCGTGGAAGAAGTAACCTTGTGGCCCAGGGTTGCCGGTTGGAAGGACACGAAGAGACTCTCCGACCTCCGAAGGGAGGAAGTCCTCTTAACATAGATACGGAGAGCCCTCCGGACGTCTAAGGTGTGCCATATCTGTTCCAATCGGTGAGAAGGATTAGAGCAAAAATTAGGCAACACCAATTCTTAGGCCGTATGGAAAGGTGTATGAAGGTAGGGTCTAATCGAAGAACGACCCTATCCAAATGGAAAATACACAGGTTGGCCCTGGTGGAAAGGGCCGCCAGCTCTGAAATCCGGCGGGCCGAGGTAATCGCGACCAGAAAGGCCACCTTGTAAGACAGGAATCGAAGATTAACCTCCCATAGGGGTTCAAAGGGGCCCCGGGTGAGAGCGGTGAGAACCCTAGTAAGGTCACAAGTCAGGTATCGATGAAGTGCGGGAGGGCAGAGTCGTTGCCCCTCTGAGGAATTCTCTTATCAAAGGGAGCCTGGAGAGGGAACCCATGGCCCCACATGACAAGATAGAGGAAAGGACTGTTACCTGTCTCCGAAGAGTGTTAGGCAACAATCCAGCCTCGAAACTGTCCTGCAGGAACTCCAGGATGTGCGCCATGGAGCTTCCGTGGGGACCAGGTCCCATCTCTCACACCAGCCACAGAACATGTTCCATGTAGAATTGTAGATGCGGTTAGTGGAGGCACAGCGCATATCGATGACCCTCGGGGAGAGGTTGCATCCCCTCAGTGGGTGCTGCTCAAGCACCAGGCAGTCAGTTGGAACCACCTGGCTGAGGAACACCTTGTCCGGGAGGAGCTGCCAAGGGGGAGCCACCGACAAGGCCGCGAACCAGACTCTGCAGGGTCAGATGTAGGTTGTGGAATACCCAGCTGCGTGGTGGTCTTAGCCTGATGGAGAGATCTTAAGACCTGAGGCTTGAACAAGCCCACAAATGAGACAAATCTTCATCATCTGACAATTCTTGTTCTCATTTCCTCCCCCCGCTGGAGAATCCTGACTGGGAGAAGTACTAGCATAGGCTTGGGCCGAAGGAGCAGCTGGAATCCCCTGGGTTGTTGTTGCGGGCCAGCCCGATGTGGGTTCTGCTGGGGAGGGGGTCATCTCCCTCTGAGAGGCCTCATTTATGGCCTTCTCAATGGCCCGCTCTATGGCCCTGTGCCTCGATGGCTTCCTTCTCTGAAGCCTTCAAGGCCTTCTTAACTTTGGCGGCTACAGTTTGTGGAGCCCTGCCCCTCTTAGATGGGCCTGGTTGGGAGGGCTGAGAAGGGCCCGCTGAGCTAAGGTCTGAAGCCGGGCCGAAGGGGTGGCAGCCATCTTGGAGCTGCAGAATGTCTAGGTAGGCCTCTAAAGCCACATGAGGCAGGCTCAAAATGGCAGATGGTCTACGAGCTGTAAGGGTGACAGGCCAAAGCCAAATCGCCTGCAGGGAGAACCAAAAGAAAGTGGCTGCCTTGAGAAATGGTTTAGCCATGCTGCGCTCTTACACCAGTCATGTATGGCCCGGTGAAAGATCAGAATGGCCTTCCTGGGTTCGCAGTTGCTGCTCTTCCAGTGGCCGTAGCCATGTCGGTTTCCCCTGTCTCCTTTGGCAAAACGCTGCAAACAGAGTGAAGAGGGCAGGGGATTGGAAGCTTCCGAACGTCAGCCGTGCCAGCCAGGCGTATGGGCAAAGCCCAGGAAAACCGCTCTGGCAATCTGCTGGCCAGCAGATGTGCCATGAAGAAACAGCCTTCAGCGGGCTCCGGCCGAGGCCATTCATGCTGGCACAGCAGTGCCTCTACCAGCCAAGCCAGGAGGCTCCTGCAACCACCGCTGAATGCGGTCTTCTGCAGGATCAGGCGTGACCCCTTCACGCTGGTAAGTTGAGGGCTCTACCAGAAGTCTGGGAGCCCTCAGTGCAGAATTGCCGACAAGCGGCTCTCAGCGGGATCAGGAACAAACCCTTCACGCAGGAACTGGCTCAACCAATATCTTGGGAGCCGATGTGAATGTCCAAGCAGTCAAGAATGGACAGCTCAGCAAAAAAAATGTCCATCCAGATTGGATTGAGTCTGAAAGCTCGGAAGTAAGAGGAAGAGGAGGAGCTTAACCGCTTGCAGACTCAGTCCTAGGATATCTGACAGTTAACCCATTTCTGACTGCTGGCCCCACACGCAAGGAAAATAATAAAAACTACGCTAAAACAAGACATGTTTTGAAATAGGGAAATGTTTCGTTGGAAATATTGTAGGGAAATGAGAAGAGAATGTTATTCTGGCATTTTCATCATATTGATTTATTAACGATCAAACTACAATACTGCAATTTATGTCCCAATATTATCTGATGCTCTGCATTTCTAATTAATTGGAAAACTGCCATATAATTTCAAAAATTCACAATTAAGTTGCATATAACCTAAGATTAAAATTCTGAACATTTATTTAGCAATGATTTAAACATGAAAAGAATGCTTCTGAATGGTTCCTTAATGAACAAACTTAAGTAACTCAGAAGAATACACAATTAAAAAGTATTGTTAATGGAGTGATATATGTATACTTTAATATATAGTTTTTCTTCTATAACACTGCAACAATAGTCTGATGAAAATAAAGTACAATTTATCATCTGCTAATCTGCTATAAATATGAGAAAAAACAGAAGAGAACCTCTTGGAACTTTGAAAAATAAAGAAATTTATTATGCCATAAAGTACTGTGAATTTGGTTAGGAGGACATAGTAAACTACATGGCAGAGAAAAATGAAATAAAGAAGTATACAGTACAACTGTCTTCTTGAAAATGGTTTATAAGACAGACATTCTTGAATTTGTGAGGCAATTAATCATGTTAGCATAAAAAGACAATTGTCTCTGCTGAATTTCCAAGATATAAACCTTACTTCCTAATACCTGAATTGAGGATATAGTTGTTTTAAGAAAGGTTATTCTCAACAAATTAATTGCCACAGTTGGACTCTTCCACATTTCATTTGTCTCTGGTCAGGTTACTTATTATTTGCCACTGAACCAAGATGAATGTGAATGTGCTGGCCTAGAAACAGTTGATTTGTACACTTGTTCACTCAATTTCAGTACAAATCAACATAAAAGAGAATATATTTTTTTAAGCACACCCACATACACCAGAATTAATCCAACCATCTCTCTTACTTAGATTTTCTATGGTTTGAAAACTGACCAATCAAATTTTAACATATCTAGGGTGCTCAAATAATGTAAACAAAACAAAGTTGTTTTTAGTAGGTCAAATGGTGAAGGGTGGGTAGTTACGTTCCAAGCCTGATAGATATGAAAATCTTCCCCAACCAGTGCAGAACGGTAAATTAATGTGTGTGCAATAGATATGTAGGAGTATTCATATTTACCCACTTAAGTGACCTTTTCATGAATTAAAAAAGTAGATTGCTGGCCTTTAATATTTTATAAGCCTCTTGGTTGACTGTGAAGTATTAAAAAAAAAAAAACCTAAGATGATTTGAGCCAAGTTTATTTTCTCAAGAGAAAACGCTGAACCACAGACTGGAATGCAAATACATGAAAAATAAAGAACATCTTGGACTTCAATATATACAAATGGCAATCCAGACTTAATTGTTATATCATAGAAAAGTCAGAAATAACTGTCTCCAAAAATGAGCAGTACTATTTTCTTCAGGCATTTTCATATGTATCAAATCATAACACTTATGATCGTAAGCCCAAATTTTTGCTATACATTATAATCATATTATCATACGACTTTAATAACTAGTACAAAGCATAACATATGCTTAATTTATAACTCATTCAAAATGATCCAAATTATTTTGTTTGCAAGATGAAATGGGGTACTATAATTTAACAAGTTTGAATATTAAAAAGAATATGCATGTGAAAAAAATATAACAATACCGCTAAAGTTTTAAAAACTATTCAAGATTGAACAGATGTAAGGAACAAAAGAGGCTTTTAATAATTTAATTTTTTAATTCTCATAGTTCTTACAAATCAGAAATTTGCTTCCAGTAACTTGAGTTAGAGAGAAGAAAAAAAAAGAAATGGGGAGGACAAAATAGGACTTTTTTTTTTTATGTGAGCTAAGAAAGGCAACGAAACACAAGCACACTCTTATAGATACTAAGCCCTACTCATTACTAATGTGAACTGAAGAACTACAGCAAAGATTGCTGGAATTAAGGACAGTGAGGAAAATTAACTAGGTGCTTCATCGCTGGAGGTTTTTAAGACAAGACAGGACAGCCACCTGTCTGAAATGGTATAGGGCAGTGATGGCTAACCTTTTCGGCACCGAGTGCCAAAAGCACGTGTGCGCGTGCACCCATAATGCAATGCGCATACGACCCCATGCACACCCCACGCATGCAGCCCCATGCGTATGGCCCATGCACGCGCACACAACCCCCGCATGTACCCTGCCTGCACGCAACCCCTCTGCGTGCACCCCTCCCCCATGCATGCATGTGACCTGTGTGCACCCTGCCCCGTGCATGTGTATCCCGCATGCATCCCGCCCCTCTGCATGCATGGCAGAGACCCAAAAACCAGCTGGCTGGCAGGAGGCGCGCACACATGCATGATGAAACTTTAGCTGGGGCGATGGCTCACATGCCCACAGAGGACTCTGCGTGCCATCTGTGGCACGCATGCCATAGGTTTGCAATCATGGGTATAGGGTCTCCTGCTTGAGCAGGGGGTTGGACTAGAGTACCTCCGTGGTCTCCTCCACTCTATTCTTTTTATTTTTTCACTTTCCTTCCCCTTCTGCCCAAGAGAGTCAGGGAGAAGTCAGTCTGAATCTCTTCATAATACTTCCCTGAGCTCAAAGGATGTTTTTGCAGATGGAACAAATCTGTCAATCTCATGGCTTCTTTTATTTCAAGATTTCTTCTAATGTTACAATTATTGAAATACTATGATCTAAGACTTCTTCAAATGTTGCCGTTCTTAATATGTTGATGATGTTCCTACCAAACAATTACATTCATAAACCTGAGTGTCTAAACAGGAAATATAAAATCCCCTGAGAATGATGAATGCCATCACAAGGCATATAATTAGATCTCACATACTGCCAAATGCAGCAGGCAGAAGATGGAGGTGTGATTCCGAAAGATGCTTGTTTAAACCGTGGCTGCATATACACAAAGTCTATGTTGGGGGAAGAGAAAGTAGCAACTGTATTGCCTGATAGTAAAAACCCATGCAACTTTTCAAGAGGTTTACTCAACATGCAATTTTCGATACAAACATCATGGCAATTCTTCCTGCCCACTCCCACTTCCAGTTTTATATTATACTTACAATTCATTTCCTATAAATTAAATCATTTTAAGAGTGTTTGTGCTCAGATACCTTTGCTATCAGATTTTGCTGTTCCTGAAATAGGCCAATAGTGTCTGTGTATCCCACAAAGAAAGCCTTTATTGAAAGAGGTTTAAACTTAAAAGGTTTCTTGTTAAAATCTACTCATCTGCAACCTGAACAGTAATATATACTACTTTTACCCAACAGCTTCTTACACAACAGCCATATACAATAGGGTATAGGATTGCAAAAAAGAAAGTATTTCCCAGATGTCCCCTTTTATGCCCAATTGAAGTTAGAGAGAATAATGTTCATAAATCCATATTAATTCCCTGTCTCCTTCAGTGGTGAAATGAAAAATCTACTGAGTGGGCAATATAAAAATGTGGAAATAGTTGTTTAGAGAAAGAGATGCTGTATCGCAAATAATAAGGCAATATACTAGCATCCCCACAAAAGCAAATAGAATCCCAGTTATCACAGATTGGTAACTTTTTAATTCCAGGCGTTAGAAATACCACTTTCTCCACAGGAAATCATATATGGAGGAGTTGCAATTGAAAGTAGACTATCACAGCTATACTGAACTAAAAATGAGTCAAATGAAGATTTTATTGTTAATAATGAAAGCCAAGCATTTCATAAAAACGAATAACCTATCTAAATTTAAAGTCTCTCTTACACTATTGGCACTAATAGAGGAAATAGCACTGTTTTTCCATCTTAGTCATGTTCTTTTATTAGTAAAAATGGTTTTCCTTTTCATTAAATGGAAAACTAGTTAGCCTTGGCTAATCCTAAAAAAACCTAAGTGATCTTAGGCTTAATTGAATCCATGAAAGAAGGCTGTAGGATTGACTGGGATTGCAAAATCAAAGTAGGAAGATTATGGCTTCTAAAATAGTTTCTAAGTTGCAGGATCCAATCTTGGGTTGGTTACCGGGACCAGAGATTTAGTCTTCCAATCTTTTGGCTGGAGCTGATCCTCAGGGAACTTCTCTCACTAGAATACTTTCCAAGTCCTTAACAATACAGTAGCTCCACTCTGAATCATATAATCAAAACAGAGACAGGTCAAAAATGGAAGAATCAGTAACATTCTGAGGGGCTGCCCAATTGCCATAGGTACAACCTGGAGTATTTTTTCTGGATTTTTTTTCTCCACAATCCCATTCATCTCATTTTTTAATTTGATCTTTCTCCAGCTGGCTTCTTCCACTGCACCGAATCTAGTCTTGTTCTGTTCTGAAAGAGCAATGTTGCTGAGAGACAGAGAGATTGCCATACATGAGCCCCTTTATATATTTTCTTTGCACTATTCCCTTTGATTGTGATGAATAGAAAGATCCAGGAAAAGCCAATGGTAAATCCTTCCATAGTGTTGCAAAACAAAAACAGAAACAAAACTTGTCCATGAATAGAAAATGAGATTGATTCAAAATGGGCACTAAGTTGTATACAATACAATTTACAAGGAAGAGACAATCCTCTTCCTGGTTCCTTTTGTACACTTTAAAAAGAAAGATCGTCTATCATAAATTAGGCCTAGATTCACAACATGCAGAAAGCCCTATTTTGCACAGATGTATACACTGGGGGCTAATTCACCTGAGCAAAGCTCCTCCACACATCTCTTGAATTTGTCGAACATACAAAATTACATGTCCTGAAAGCAAGTAGATTAAAACCCATCTACGGTATATAGTTTTCGATCCAGTAAGAACTGGGATGGGAAGAGAAAAAAGCATCCCAATGTGCTTCCATTTGCAGGTTGAGCTGGTATAATCCACACACAAATTAAACACAAGTCAGTACAGTATGCTACTGAAATACACCGTATGTTAACATACCAATTAAGTACACTGACAACAAATACGTTTATATGTCACAGAAGTCTGCAGCTTGGGTGAATGGTTCAATAAACCAGGAAAGATTGTCTGCATTTGTAATTTGTGCAATTCTGGAATGGTCTCCTTCTTAAGCTAGATAAGAAGTTAGTTATATACCATGAGCAAACCATAGCTCATGATTTTGACAGAGTAAAAGCAGCAAGCCAGAGTTACCTGTTTCTGCATAACACTAGATAATCATAGATGGAACTATATTTGTGGTTAAAAAGGGAAGAGCCAAAGAATACTGTCCATGCAGAGTTTAATCTCAACCTTTTTAAATGGGTAGACTGCACCCATGTTGAAATGCAAGAATCAAGATAACTAGAAGGCACCAGATTAGGAAAGGGTGGTTTACTATGACACTAGAATATATCTATCAGAGTATCGGTCCCTTGTTTGGCTAAATGATGATCACATAAATATTCACTCATTGGCTGTTTTTGTAGCCTGTGCAGCCATGTAATCCTGGACCATGTAAACCCTTTCTCCTACAAATTAATCTGCTTGGTTAAATATTTCCATATTTAGAAAGTAGCATTTGAAAAATGATGAGGTCACAACAGCAACACACTTTCACCTCATAGATCCCTACTTCAAACAGTTCAAATGACAGAGCTGGCCAATTTTGCTACTCACTGGAGGAATTTGCTGCTCACTTTGGAAAATTAGCATATGTACACGCATTTTTTAAAAAAACCTCCATGAAGGAAAATGCCTGCAAATATTTGATGTAAGGTATGAAACTGTTCATGAGTATTCAAACAAAAATAAGATCTCTTTACTGTACATTGTTTCAATATATTATGACATTTATAAAATCATAAATTTTTAACTAATCAGACAATTCTTTTATGCACCAAGGTTTAATATTCTTTACACATTAGGCACATTTTCCTCTGCCTAACATTATATCTTCTGCCATTTATAATTAATTTTAACAGCTTCTGCAACTTATCCCATAGGTTGTTGCTGTTTCTTTTAAACAGTGTGCTGCTGAGAAATTGATTTGTTTTCTCCATATGCCAACAGAAATCACATTATAAAATATGCATAAATGTCATTTCTTTGGCTGCTTGAGGATTAGTGCAGAGTAAGAACATACTTTAATACACACACACACACAGACAAAACGAGGACATGAAATGTATTTCCCAATGATGCCACACATCCAATTCCATTTTACTTACAATACACAGACATGGAATTCTACTTAACTAATACAAACAAATACTCAGTTTCCAGGAAAAGTTCATAGTAATTTTAAAAATGAAGAATATAATTTCTTGACGTCTATGGAGATACTCAGTCATCCAGGTCATGGTTGTCCCAATAGTGCTTTTTCAGGACGCAACTGGACTTACTTGCTTTTTCTTTGAAGACCCTGAGGACACAGATAAACCTCCAAGTGGCCTCAATGACACGCTAAAAGAATGCAAATAACCAGCTATCTTCAAGGAATATAAATCCTTCCATTCCCCACCATCCAGTCAGAGCTGAAGAAGCTTCTTGGATGAGAAGCAAAACGTCTGAAGAAAAAACAATTAAGTCCAGTTGCCTTCTGAAAAAGCACCTTTAGGATAATTTCTTGACTTTTGACTCGTTTTTCAGAATAGCTAGAAAGCTCATGAACTATCCAGTCCTTAAGGGCCAGAATCCATACAGACAAAATGGATACATCTGAGCAATATAAATGGCAAATATGAAGTATCCTAAATTAGATTAGATATACAATAGATATGAGGAATTAACACTTCTTTTTTTGTCTTGCTGATTCTCATCTGAACTTGGTTTTTATACTTATTGTAAAGCCATTTTGCAGGGTAGGGGGAAGAAAGATATAATTTTATTTAGAAGTTAAATGGCCCAGATATAATGTTGGTGTGCCCACTTAAGTTACTGTGTAAAATATTACCCAGCATCTGATTCTTTGGGGAATGAAAGGAAGAATATCTATCACCTCTACCCACATATACACAAACGAACAATAGCTACTCAGGATAACACATAAAGATTCCATATCCCCGAGTGTAATTGTAAGGGCTCATCAAATGGGAATCCATAGTCATTTCCTATACGTTGAGCGGTTCAATTTCTGTACTGTGCAAACAAGCTTTTAGGGTTGATTTTGTGCCTCAACGAAGAAGTTTGATAGGTCAGCCACAGAGATGCTCTCTTCCACAACATGCCCTGTTATGTGGCAGATTTGTATCTATGATTTGGACATACTGCCTCATTATAGCCATGGGGGCAAAACACCTTGAGCCTTACTTCTATTCGTAACCAGGTAATATTAGAAATGATGGAAAAACTATTTCTAGTGATACGTTTTCTATAAATGATTGTAAAGCCAAAGTCGTCCAAACATGTCAAATATTTCTTCACACAAGAAGCAAATCAGAGTGTATTTTTTGCAGAACTGATGCAACATGTGTAGTAAGTTGTCCTTGGTTGTCATCTCATTGATCCAGATAAGTTAATGTATCATTTTGGGTACAGCATTTCAAACAGGTTCATCCATACTTTGGGAATTCAAACAGATTGTATTTTATTTACTTAGATTGTGTTTATTTGCTATTCCAACTATATCACACACATTTATTGAATTTGTACCATTACTGCCAAATTACTTACACACATTTGTAATAAATTTACAAATATAACGGGACCTATTTCAGCAAACGATTGGAATTTCATCCAACTTATTTCCTGGTGGCACGTTACAAGCAAAGTAAGAAGGCAGACATGGAAAATGGTCTGCAATGCTGCAACTTTTCTTGTCCTGCAAATAATCCATTTTAAAATCCATTCACAGGATAATGTTATTATATGAGTACAAGCTGCATCCACTAAATTTAAACTTGCAGAACAGGTTTAAATACAATGGACTGGAACAGAATCTGATACAAATTGAGCTGTAATGGAAGCAAAATGAACACAATGTCCTGTGAGCAATATTAGCAGGTTGTCTGAAACTGCAAATCAATTTCTATTCAGTGGAATTAAAGTACACCCATTCTTCCAGAGAGCTCTCATTTAAGGCTGTCAAAGCAAAAGCAGTGAACACATGTTTAATGGATGCAAGACTTGTGACTGTCTAATGTCATTTTCTATTTTAAAGCAAACAGATTTACACCTTGAGAGATGCACAGCAGAATAACTATTTCTCAAAGATTTTGTTAAGGGCATCCATCTGATGGTCCATTACTCAATCACAATCCCAGCATTTGCAATAATCAACACCACACAGCTTGCTCTGCTTTTATGCGTTGCTTCAAAGGCATCATTTTAAAAAAACATTTCTTTCTTATCATCAAGCTCCTATCAAAGATTTCCAAACTTCTTTTGTACTCTAAAACAGAGGTAATACATCTAAACTCCAAGCAGTTAGCAACCTGAAATATTTCAATATAAGTGTATCATTACAAATAAATATCCTGTCATATACTACTTTCTTATTTCTACATTTAAAGACTTCCCAAAATGAGCTGGCTATTATCTGAAATCCATGATTATAGGCATCTGGATATCTAAACTAACTAATTTGGCTGGATGGATAAGCTACTAATTAAAAGACAAATCCAAAGCTATCCAAAGCAAATCCAATAATCTTTTATTCATGTGTGTATATTGTAATTTTCCAACTACTTGGGATGATATGACTTGGTATTGGTAGACTCTTGTTTTCAAAGAGATGTAAGATGCTTAGAGATAAATGCTAGAACTGGTCATGGCCCAACAATTTTGGGCTGCAGCTGGACTACTAATCCAGATTTAGCAATCCAGAAGGATCCCCTATATCTTGTGAGAGAATAGAATAAATACTGTAAAATAATAATAACAAATTAATTCAGAACCATTAATATTTTTTAAAAAACGAGTTTTCCTTTTCTTCTTATTCCTTCTTCCCCCAGAAATCTTGAAGAAGAAAACCTAAGTTGTTAGGTGTGATTTTAGCATCATTTGACAATGCACTCAAATACATTAACAATTATAAATAGTCTTTGGGTTATGACCATTTATTCAATGACGGTTCAAAATGGAAGTAGTGCTGAACAAACATACGACAGGTTGTTGTAGTTTGGGCTATTGCAGTGTCCCAACAGAGATGTGATTGGCACCCAGCTCATAATTACAAAATTGCAGCCAGTTGCAGTCACATGTTCACAATTTCTAATGTGCCAGTTTCCAACAAGCTAAATCAATAGGGAAGATGGCAGGAAGTGAGAAGTTATGGTCATGTGAGGTCCTTACCTAATGACCTGCATGCTTCTCACTTAACAATAGCAAACTGGGATGGCTGAAATTCCCATCACTAAGTAATGCAGATTCCTGACATCACTCTTTAAGACCATGTAGTTTAGCAACAATTATTTTAGTCCCATTTGCTGTTGTAAACTAAGAACTATCTGTACAGAAAAGAGAGAAATGTATATATAAAAGAGCCTCGGTGGCGCAATGGTTAGAGTGCTCTACTTCAGGCCATTTCTGCTGACTATCGGCTGCCTTCAATTTGACAGTTCAAATCCCATCAGGATCAAGGCTGACTCAGCCTTCCATCCTTCCAAGGTGGGTAAAATGAGGACCCAGATTGTTGGGGGCAATATGCTGACTCTGTAAA
>JANHZT010004088.1:114763-125159 GCA_032468215.1 Stegonotus admiraltiensis | reverse complement strand
TTTGATTTTTAATTTTAAAAGATGTAATGGAAAATTGTGAATGGAGCTTTTTAAAATTTAAGCAATTGTACCTATCTATGACCAGATCGAGACTTCGCTCTTGAAATAGATATATTTTATATTTTATGTTGGAAAAAAATAAAAAATACTTTGGGGAAAAAAAAGATCTGGTTCTTTCCTTGGGCACTTGGGTCAAGATGATTATATGAGATACAAAATATTTTAGTCCTGATCGCCTTTTAATCGTTTTACTTTGTTTTACTGGTATGCGCCACTTTTCTTTTGTACTTTGGTTTAATGAATTTGTAATGTGCTGATACTCAAGATTGTTTGAGCTGTATGATCATATAAATGTTCTAAACCAACAAACTCAGCTGGATGAGTTATGTAACAGTAACAGAATTGAAAGGGACCTTGGAGGTCATCTAGTCAACCCCCTGCTCACGCAGGAGACCTGTACTATGGATTCGAACTGCCAACTTTTCTGATCGACAAGCTCAGTGTCTTAGCCACTGAACCACCTAGTGAGGCCTGACAATGAGTGGATTAAGCATCAATTTTTTAAAAAAATCCATTTGAGTGTATACATTTGGGAAATGTACACACAGTGGGTATGATAAGTCCTATAAACATAGGTGAATACATTTTAGAGAATTAAAGTGACAACATTTGTCACATATGAAACAACATTTTTATGAGAAAAGTATTTATCTGTGACTTATTCAACTTGTAATCTATGCAATCACTTATAGATTCTGTATTAGTACAGAATATTTTTTGAAAACTTTTATAACCAGTATTTAATGGTTATACTGCCATCCATCTTAAAATTTCATGCTCAAAGCATGTGTCTCATTCTTTCCTATTTGTTTTAAATTTTAAATCAAGAGAGACTTAAAACAAAACAACAGTACTTGCAATAGGAAAAAAAGATAATCAATGTACGTTTGCAGATAACTGAGCAAAAAATTGTAGCCTGTATTCTTCATGATCTCTCAATATCACACAAAATAATATCAAAGTAAGTTTTAGGAGATGGAGCAAGAATTAAGAAATAGAGAGGTGAACTAATACTATAAAAATAATTAAATACTGTAGTTCCAACCAATAATGTTTAACAAAAAAAGTGGATGGAAACCATGTAGCAACATAGCAGTGTTATATAATCATAAATTACCCAACAAAAGCTACATAGATTATTATTGGAACAGTCAGAAATTTAATGAGTCTTTATAAAGATCTGAAATTAGTTATATAAACTGCCAATATATTCATAAAAGAGAACAGTATTCTGCATTATAGGCAGAATGATATATATTTCTGGTTTAGCCTTAAACCTTTCTTCTTTTACTTACCACTGGATTGGGCCTAGGTGTATATACTCGTAATGGCTTAACTCCATTAGCCATTGAATTAACTTCAGCTGCTGTAGGTTTTTCATCAGTTGGTATGATGTCTGGAGTAGGTGACATTGCAGTTTTTGTTGCTTCAACATCTGATGGAGTTGGGATATAAATTGGTTCTGGATCCATCTCTCCATCTTTTTTTACCCACAGTGGAAAATTTTTAACAGGTTTTTCTGGTTCTGTATCACAAATAGCTAAGAAAAAATGAAGTTATTTTTCAAAGAAAAATCTCTATAACCACAAAGTACTGCATATAAGACTTTTCAGCAAAATAATTATTTATTTATAGTGGTAATCAGTTTTGCTTAAGGAATCAAAGAAATACCGAGCAGTCTTTATGAACAAGTACAAGGACTGAATGAAAAGTAATGCCCCCCTCCACAACTATAAAAAGGGAAAAATTAATAAAGGAAACAGGAAAATAATCTTTTAAATTAGTTCGTTACCCGAATTTATTCCTCCACATAATCAATTCACCACATAATTCTGCCAATAAAGGTCAAGCTTTCTAAACCCATCCTGAGAAAGCTTCATGCTTTGCCTTTTAAGCCAAATCCTCACACTTTTTTCCATCTCATTTGAATCAGATGCCTACAAAGATTTTTCCCTCCAATTTTGAAAAAAGGTAGATTATGTAAGAAGGGGAAAGCCAACTTTGCAATTGCGTCTTGGATGGCTTGTGAACAGCTAAATTGTAATGTGCTTCCAGACTGAAACTGTTGTTTTAAAATTTTAGGTGTTGCTATGTAGCCCACTGTACTGATAATGCTGTCTGGTTCAAGGAAATCCATGTAAATAATATCATTTGCATGTCCCCCCAAAACTAACTCTAAGTTTCCCTGCCAAAGCCTGATCGTTCAATTTCCACACCTACCCACACCCACTCCCAAATGTAGATTTGTGATATTTCATCAACTGATTATATTCCATCATCTGTCATCCTGTGGCAAATGTAATCTGTTAAAAATTTTTTTTGCAATATGCATGTACGGAACCAATTATGCACAAACTTTACAATACTAAAGAACTTCAAAAATATGGTCCACCCAAATATTCCTGTGGAATAACAATTATGATGGCAATTTCCCTTTGAGTGATCTGGCAACTAACTTTAATCAATTTATCAAACAAAATCTCTCAGTCACTGTTATACTTGTCTTTGTTCTTCATTACAGGTAGTCCTTGACTTACGACCACAATTGGGCCCAAAATGTCTTTGCTAAGCAAGGTAGTTGTTAAGTGGGTAATGCTTCATTTTATGACCTTTTTGCCATGGTTGTTAAGCAAATCACTAAGTTATTAAATGAATCATGTGGTCATTAAGTGAATCAGGCTATCCGCATTGACTTTTCTTGTCAGAAACTCCCAAGAAAGGCTGCAAATGACGTTCCCATGGCCTTGGGATGCTACAACCGTTGTAAATACATGTCAGTTGCTAAGCACCCAAAGCTTGATCATGTGACTATGGGGATGCTCCAACAGTCATAAGCATGAGAACTGGTCATAAGTCACTTTTTTCAGTGCCACTGTAACTTTGAACAATCATTAAATGAATTATTGTAAGTTGAGGACTACCTGTACATAAATCAGCTTTTCCCAGTTTACCATCGTAATGCGGCACAGTACAGATAATTTTCAAATAATGATGGCAATGGGGACTGAAATTTCCATCATTGGGTGACATGGTCATAAAGCATGACATCACATGACCGAACTGTTTAGTGACCACAGTTCCAGCACTTTCATTAAGCAAATTCCATGCTATCATTAAACAGTTTCCCCACTGACTTTCCCTCTGGAAAGCCAGCGACGGAAACTGCAATTGGAGACCACATGACTCTACAACATCGTAATTGTTCACCATCCAGAATCCCTTGATTAAGGTGGACAGCTATGGAATGAATGAATGAATGAATGAATGAATGCAGTGCTATTACAAATCTGAATGGTCACTGAATGAGTAGTCTCATTAAGCGAGGACCACTCATATCAACACAGTCGTCACAATAAAAAAAAATCCTCTTTTGGCACTAAATTTCAACTAGAGAAATTCCTCTGCCGATAAAAAAAATCAAATCATGACTCATTGTTTATAAAGCACACATGATGGTACTTGGGAGCTTCCATTTCATGCATGGCAACATAGCCTTTTCTCACAGCAGCTTCCTATCAACTGAACTGAAAGAACAAATGCTAAAGATCATGTTAGAGCTTCTATCTAAGGGCATGACACAAAGAAGAGGGTCAACCTATTCGCCACAGCCGGAATGGGACAACTTGGTGCAGCCAACTCACCATGGCCAACTCATCACAGGACAACTCACTGTGGGACAATTCAATAGTTCAATTTAAGAGTTTGAAATAATTAAAAAATATTTTAATTTTGATCATTCAATTAATTTGTCACCTTCTGTCTCAACCTTTCTTCAATATTAGTATAACTCTTGTTCTGCAGCAAGTTGGCCATGGCGAGTTGTCCTGCAAGTGAGTTGGCCACAGCAAGTTGGCCATGGTGAGTTGGCTGCACTGAATTATCCTAGACCCCTCCAAAGCATCTGAAGGCAGGACAAGAAGCAACAGATGAAAACTAATCAAGGAGAGATCCAACTTAGAACTAAGGAGAATTTCCTGGCAGAACAACTAATAAGTGGAACGACCTGTCTCCAGAAACTGAGGGTGTTCCAACACTGGAGGTTTTAAAGAAGAGGTTGGACAACCATTTGTCTGATATGGTATAGTGCCGTGATGGTGAACCTATGGCACGCGTGCCACAGAGCCATATCAGTGGGCACATGAGCATTGCCCTAGCACAGCTCCAGCGAGCATACATGTGCCAGCCAGCTGATTTTTGGGCCTTCCAGGCCCACCGGAAGTCGGGAAACAGGCTGTTTCCGGCCTCTGGATGGCCTCCTGGGAAATGGGGAAGCCCGTTTTTCATCCTCCCCAGGCTCCAAGAAAGCCTCTGGAGCCTGGGGAGGGCAAAAAACGGGCTTACCAGGCCCACCGTGCCGTCATGTGCCAAAAGCAGGGGGAGCACAGGGGGTTGCGCGCACGTGCACAGGAGGGCGGGGCACATTGAATTATGGATGTGGGCATGCACGCCCCGCTCCTCATGTTCCCCCTGCTTTTGGCACACGACGGCAAAAAGGTTAGCCATCACTGGTATTGTGTTTCCTGCTTGAGCAGGGAGATGGACTAGAAGACCTCCAAGGTCCCTTCCAACTCTATTATTCTGTTGGCAATTCAGCACATTGAAGGCATTACTTTTCATTCAACTCTTTTATAAATCTTGTGTGAGCATTAAAATATACCAGTGTTTTTAAAACTTTTTTTCTCAGAGCTCCTTCCCACTTTTAAAAATGTATGAATGATCTCAAAACAACTTTTGTTTTTATGGGTTATATTTAGTGATATTTACCATATTAAAAATTAAAGTTGACACCTTTACTGCCACTACCATTTCTCATGATTCTGTGACAGTATTTTAATATTGTATTTTGATAGTATTCAGTTTAGATTTCCAGACCTCTAATGGAACCTTGGGGGACCCACAAAAGTCCTTAGACCGCACTTTAAGAAACATAGCAATATTCTCATTCTTCAACTTCAGAAGGTATTGCTGTACTAAAGTAAATATATAAACTATCTTCTTGCAAAGTAAACATAAGGAAAACCTGGTTTAGAGAACTAGTTGATTCCAAGCATCATATGCTACAGAGAAATTGCCCAAGCAATTTGTATTTGGGTGAAAAAGAGGGATAAAATGAGAAAAAAAATAGATGCACAAGTTTCTTCAGATTTAATTTAGGATCATATCAGGCCTTTGAATGGTATGCTAGGAGCTGCAGTCTAAAATAGCAGCAAGGACAGAAGAACTGACAGAAAAAGAAACAAATTTTCTATCCTACCATATTTTTGTTCAATTATGTAGTTCTCATAGCAGCATATAAAGTCAGTATCATGTAACAGCCACAATAAAGTTGTTATACACAAATCTTTAATAGGAATCTTATTGAATCTGAAGGAAGCTAATGTTGGGACTCACAAGACTAAAGGTAAATCCCAGCAATTGATAACAGGAAGAAATATTAATTCGTCCCTTTTAAGAATCCATTTAGCATAAGGATTCACAAGGAACAGGTACTCATTGCAAAATACAGATCTAAGAGAAGTCCCCTGCCTCCACAATGAGTTGTCATTCACTCTTCTGTCCAGGTCCACCTGAAGGAAATCTAAGAGTTGGGCAAGTCCTGTTTCTATTGGAGACAACTTCCCCCTGCATCAACAAAGAAAAGCTCTCTGTGTCAATTTATAAACGTGAATCAAGCTTGGTCACTCAGCCACCAGGATGGTCTGTCTTAATACTTTGGGGACTGCTGCTTCCATGAATTCCAAGTGCTAATATGAAGCCATCCTAGGTCTCAATGTGGGGAAAGTGTTTGGTCACTGTAGAACAGGGGTGTCAAACTTAAGGCCCACGGGGTGCTTAAATCTGGCCTGCAGGGCCGGCCTGGAAATATCAAAGGACCAGCCCATGGAGTCTCTCCTGGCCAAAAACAGGCTGCGTGGGCCTGTTTTTGGCTGGCAGAGTGCTGCAGGAGGCCATGGAGAGCAAAACCAAGATGTAGGGAAGCCGTGCGCGGCCCCCCTTGAGCCTCATTTTGGCCAATAAAGTGTTGCAAGAGGCTGTTCAGGCCAAAATTGGGACAGAGGGGACCATATGCGGCTCTGTGCCCCATTTTGGCTGGCAGGGTGCTGCAGGAGGCATCCGTCCCTTCTCCCCTCCACTGGCCCGTGGAGAACTACAATGCTGATCCGGCCCTTGAAGAAACCCAGTTTGACAACCCTGCTCTAGAAGATGCTAGATGCTCAATGCTCATCTCCAACAGAGTTCAGAACCAACATCTGGCTTAAAAAGAAGCAGCAATTATTTGTTCTTTCTTTGCTACCTTATGTATCATTCTTGATAAAATTGAAAATAGAGGAAACGCCTACAGTATGCAGCTAAGGAGCCACAAAGCATCAGTCCCTACTTCCTTACATCATGTAAGTGAAAGAACCACCTGGTCATCTCCCTGTTCTGTTCTCCCTTATGCCAGAGGTAAACCAAAAGGATTGTTCACAAATCTTTAATTATCTACAAGACTTCTGAGTACAATGTCTACTCTGCTAGGACAGAAAATGTCTTCTAAACACCACATAGGAGAGAAGATGTCTTTCTGCCCACAAAGACAGGAGAGATACTGTATCTCTATTCATTTTTATCTCTTTCCCCTCTCTATGATTGTTCAGATATATTTTTGTAAACACAATGTTCACTCCAAAATCAGAATGTGATCCCTTTCCATCAGTGCCATGGCAGCTTCTAACACCTTGTCATACTGCTTTCATTTCTAAGTTGACTCCTGGCAGATCAGGTGCTCTGTCACAAATGGTTGATTAGGATTCCAGCTGACAGGCTGGCATTCCTGTTGGGCAGATCTTGTAGGATTCTCTGAAGATCACCTCCCTGGAAAGGATAATTAACTCAAAGCCACCATTTATGGGAGATGATCACTGCGTTGGGACCTTCAAAAGTAAACTACCTGCCTTTAGGCAATCTCCTCCTAAAATGCAAGTAGATATTGCTGTAACAATCTTGTAAGTAGTTATGGCTTAAGGCTCCTTTTCTATTTAAAATGCACATGCAGTGACATTTCTATCTTGTGGCAACACCTATCTGTGATAAGGAAGTCTTTTGTCAGATTGACTAAACTGTTCAGCACATGTAGGGTTAATATAAATTAAGAATACATTCATAACAAACAGTAACAAGCAGAACAAAAATAGGAAAAAATACCTTTGAATTGGCCTGCTGATAACCCAGAATTCACTGAGCTTTTTGTAAGTATCCATAATGATTCAACTTCTGCAGAATGTAATTTTTTTAATCTAGAAATAACATTATCTATGAAAACTATGAAAACCAAACCTGTAAGGACAAAGGATAATTTAACCCAATGTTGCTCCACATTGTTTCTACTTTGATTATAGTTTCTTCTTGGAAATCTATCATCATGTAGCTACTATGACAAAAAAACTAATCACGTCTGACTTTTCCACTACATTTACTGCCAATTCATCTCTTGAACTGAAATTCCAGAGCTACAAAAGGGAGTTATAAACATGGTTATAATGGAAAAACTTCTGCATTTAAAAATTATACCCTACATCAGTTCCATAATATGTATGTGTGCTGAAATATCATGATCTTTTTGAAAAAAATAAAGGATGTAGTTACTGAACAGCTTAGCAAGCTAAACAGCTTGTCAATACTTACTATATTCAACCTTCTTTTTCTTCTTCTTATCTTTTAGTTTCATTTTTTCTTGCTCATCTTTTGCTATTACATCTGTTTGTTGTTCCTGATTTCTTTCACGATATAATTTATGCTTCCCATGCAGAGGCTTCTCCTGGATCTTTTTCTGCTTAACTAAGACAACTTTTCTTTTTAGGCAAGTACATCCAAACATGCAATCTGGTTTGCGGCAGTGTGTTGGCTGACGTTTTTCAACAGCTAAACTAGAACAGATACACCCAAGCCGACAAAAATCATTGTTGCATGGTGGTGCTTTCTTTTTAATTATTTTGTGAATAGGTTTGTTTTTGAGTGAAGCCTGAAAAGTGTTAATATATACCTTTGTTATATATTCAGATAAATATTTGCAAAGCCACAAATGAAAAGCAAATGTCATAGTATAGCTTACAGAATCATTGACAAAAAATTCTATATAGCAGGCTAGCAGTTGTGATTTAATCTACTGCAGAAAAATAGCAATATAACACTGACATATTTACTTCAACAGACTAAATATCTACTATTAATACTAAAATCAGCTTATTTACATTTCAAAATTATAGGAATAATATAACCAAGGGGAATGTGTATGCTATCTCAAAAGCTGCACATTTTCCCTGATTTTTTTTCTAGATCAAAAAACAACCTATACAGGTAGCCTACGACTTATAAACATCCATTTAGTGATTTTCAAATTTATACTGGCACTGAAAAAGTGACTTACAACTGGTCCTCACATTTACAACTGACGCAGCATCCCTACAGTCATGTGATCAAAATTTGGGTGCTTGGCAACCGTTATGTATTTTTGATGGTTGCAGCATCCTGGGCTTACATGATCACCATTTGCAACCTTTCTAGCTGGCTTCTCACAAGCAAAGTCAGCAGGTGAAGCCGGATGGGCTAAATGACATGATTTACTTAACTGCCTTGCTTAGCAACAGAAATTCTGGCCTCAATTGTAATCATAAACCGAGGACTATCTGTACATTTTAATAAAATCTAAATAATCCCAGAGCTGCTACTATGTTAATCTTCAATAATTACCAACATAATGCAAGACTAGAGTCTGACAAGAAAAATGGAACAGAAAATCAAGGTAATTAAACAATTGTAGATTTTAATCATTGACATATGATTGCCTTTACCAGTGTAATGGATTTAGATACTCATCAGCTTTCTTGGAACTCTTAAGTATTCTATGAAGCTATCTGTCCTGTTCCAGGGAAAGGGGAAATTTCAATAGGAATATTTTCTTTAATGCTAAATATAAAATCTTCTACTCAGAAAGCTGAATGATGAAAAATGACATTATGCTTTTTGATTCTTAAAATCAAAAATATGAATCATGTTGTTTTCTAGTGCAAGGTAATTATTGTAGAAATCACTTACAAAATTATTCAGATTAGACAAAATTTATATTTTCATCCTTTAAATTTACCTGAGCAGTCAGCAATATTGTCAAAGATAGTTCAGCTCTTTCTTCTGTAATATATGTCCGTGGTTTGCCATCCCACAGTGCACAATCTTCTAGATCCAGCAGTTTCAACTGAGTCTTGGATAAACTTGACAAGCGACTGCCCTGTTGCTGCTGCACCTGACGCACAGTAATCTGTTTGCTCTGCAAATTTCCCTCTGTGCCTGACATCATCAAAGCATCTTTTTCAGTAACTGTCTGATCAATTGCCTGAGATTTAGAAACTTTCTCCTCTAAGATTAGTTTGTATTTGTGTTTTTTTCCAGCAGAAAAACCTATTGTGCCTTTTGGGGGAGATTTTTCTTTGCCTTTTGAGACTGCTTGCTTTTTATTCTTCATTTTCTCCTTTTTCTTTTTAGAAATAGAAGTTACGCCCAGAGGTTTGGAAGTATAAGAACTTAAATTAGAAGTAGTGGATTGTTTTTTTAGAACACTATCTAATGTCCGCACATAGCTGGTGCTTTTAGTTGGAAGCTGATAAACTACAGGAGAACTAGATGTGCTAGGAGAAAATCCAATGCTTGTTTCCATCAACTTTCCTTCATTTTCTAAGTATTCATCAAGTTTGTCACTGCAGAAGGCAGATCGATTCTTCAACAAGCCTTCTAAAATGATCCCTGAATAATAATAAAAAATACTTTTTAGATTAAGACTACTTCAATTCTCAAGCTGAAACATGCTTGCACAAATTCCATTAACTGTATTTCAGAATACTTAGCTAAGCTTAGAAATGTTAAAAACTACAGGAATTTTACTAAAGTACACTATGCAGTTTCCAAATCACTAGCAATGTATTTATGCTGCAACTTGTTAAGGCACAATTATCTTAGCAGAGTGAATCACATTTTTGTGACACAATTATTTGAACACAGTACATTTTGTTAACCCAGATTTAAAATGTAAAATATTTATCTAAAACTTAATTGGAGTTGCTGTTGAGTCACTCAATTTCTAATACTGAATTTGGTTTGAATTTTCAGCTAAAAGATCTGTTGGTGGACAAGCAAGTGTTTATATGGTCTATAATACATTAAGGTTTCCTTTCTACCCTTGCCCCATCATGTATCTGGGAAGCTTCAAACACGAGTAAGCCAGCTAAGAATGGGAGCCAGATATTAACAATGCAATGCATTTTTTGGTCTGTAATTTTAGTTAAAGTGTGTGTGGTGGTGGTGG
>JANHZT010004088.1:48048-63136 GCA_032468215.1 Stegonotus admiraltiensis | reverse complement strand
GTATGAAGGCTATTGCTTAACGCATTGTAAGCCGCCCTGAGTCTCTGGAGAAGGGTGGCATATAAATCAAAGCAAAAGAAAAATTGTTTGCTATACCCTGTTTCCCCCAAAATAAGACATCCCTTGATAATAAGCCCAATTGGGCTTTTGAGTACATGGCAATAAGGCCAAGCGCTTATTTCAGGGTTCAAAAAAATGTAAGACAGCATCTTATTTTCGGGAAAACACAGTATCAGCAAACTATTACTATTGTTATTAAAAGAAAGAAGCAGTGTAATATCAGTTAACAGAACCCTGATTCGGTTCCCTAAAAATAGCTGACCAAATGCATTGGTAGACAATAGTCCTATCATTGCTAAGTTAAAAAAAAACTGGGCACAAAATACAATTTATATCTGGCTTTCAAATTTGCAAGAATCAGTAGTACTAGGTAACAGAACAACTGATCCTCAGTGTCTCACTGGTAAAAGAGTATGTGAAGTAGTAGGGCATTAAACTGGAAAATTCATGTTGAGGCAGACAACTTTTTAGTCTTGCTATCCTATTCCTTACACAGTTTTTGCAGTCCAAAGTGCAAATACAATATGCATGTCTAATATCTAAGCTGCCGTGAAGAGAAGCCCATCCCAAGCATGAAAATTGTAAGGCTTCCTACATTTAGGTATGCCTTAAAAGAACTAGCATTACCTCTTCAATCCCTAATATTTCTTGCTTTCAGTCATACTAGCAAATCTATTCCTATCAGAGTGGTTAATTTTTAATTTATACTCCCCAAGACTAAATCCAGGTCTGTCTGTGATGATATGAGTTATATCTGGGGTCACATTTGAAATGCCTCCACTTTTTAAGTATTTGTTCTATTTTTTTGAGGACAGCATAATTCTCCAGCCTTAATCAGCAAATTAAACAAAACCAGATGTAGAATAAATGCACAGACAGTACACAAAGAAACATTTCTCACTGCGAAACTGAACACCATTACATAGTATATGCAACAAGGAGCAGCCAAATTTTTTGTATGATAAATTTTACAACTGCCACCATAAAAACACAAATCTGTGAATATACATCTTACCAATATGGAGGCCTAACTGCTTTTATTGGTAGTTCATTCAAACCAAGCTGCTTTTTTAATCATTCAAATTATTACTTTTTAGAACTCACTGCCACAATGAAATCTATTAGCAACATTTTCAATTTTTGAAGGTCATTTAACCCGGGTAATAAGGATCTATGGGTTAATTAAACTTCTGTGTTTGGGAATTTAAGCATATTGGACAGTCATTATTATAGTTTCCTGCTTGACCACTAGCTAGCTAAAGGATAATGGGAGTTGAGGAGCAATCCATCTGCAGGCTATAAGGTTAGAAAAGATTCTCCTAAATAGACTTTGTCCTGCTCCACCAAGAGCATATGTTTCTCGGTTTATTACCTGAGTTATGTTATCTTGGCTCCACTCCAACCTGTATCCTAAGGCATTCTCTCCAAACATTTCTGGAGCTACTGCTTCCCATTCCAAAATCAGACAAGAATCTCTTTGGATAATGTGTACATTTTGTGGAGTGCAATTTGGAGCTGCAAGGGAAAGAAAATCGCAATGAATCTGTTGTGCTGTTTAAAAGAGTAATACTGAATGATAAGCCTCAAAGTATAGAAGAGCTTTAGGCAGTGGTGGGATTCAGCCACTTCGAAAGAACCGGTTGTTAAATTTCTGAGAGGTTTGGTGAACTGGTTGTTGGAAGAAATCAGTGCAGAGAACCAGTTGTTAAATTATTTGAATCGCACCACTGGCTTTAGGAAATCCTAAAGATATATTAAATGCTATTAATAATCATTTCTTAAATTTGTGGTTAAGTTCTACACAGTCTTCTAAAACAGGTGTCCCCAACCTTGGCAACTTTAAGACTTGTGGACTTCCACTCCCAGAATTCCTCTGCCAGCTTTGCACCTAGATGCAAAGTTGAAGTCCACAAGTCTTAAATTGCCAAGGTTGGAGACCCCTGTTCTATAAGGTTTCCCACCTTTTCAACAAGCTTTAAACACTGAAACATCCATTTTATCCAGATGTGTGTCCAATCACACTTGGCCAATAAAGAATTCTATTCTATTCTACTTGGAAGAACTAATAACAGCTCCAGAGTTTCCAATTAACTGTACAATAGACAGCAACAACCATGGAAGCTGATGATTGATTGCTTGAACCAGCCCTGAGTTTTGCACGTTCCTTGCAATCTTTGTTTAATCAGACATGCAGTATATCTGTTCAATTAATCGGGAGAGTTGCTGTTTTCCAAATGTTTTCTGATTCAACAAAAAACAATACTTTTAAAGAGTTTTGTGCACTCTAGCCCTCTAAGTCTTACCTAATCCTAAGGTCTGAAAATAGACCCAATCTGAAAAAGGAGAGCTGCCCATCTCATTAGAGCACTGGACTCGAACACTGTAATTGGTGGCGTGCTTTAATCCTGGTAAAGCCCTTGTAAAGGGAGGGACAGAGAAAACTTCAGTGACCACCTCATCCTCTTCCTGCAGGTCAGCCACCTGTTGGGATAAAGGGATAAAGCAAAAACATGAACAAGCAGATTCATGGATTTCACATAAAATGCGTCATTGAAGACACTCATAAATCCTTATAAGAGTTGCATCAAATAAATGATATATTACAGATCATCTTGGCTTTGGGCCATTGACATGCAGTGACGAATCCTTCAAACGGTTGAACCCTGTGAAACAGAAGAAAACGCTAGAATAATCAAAAGATTAGCATAATGATAATAGCAAGCATACAAGGACCAAAAATTTGAGACTAGAATAATCTAGTATTTTGAAAGCTACTGCCAATGTTTCATGGGCCTTGTTGAACAAACAAGTGTATTCCATAAATATAACCAGAACTATTTCCTCCCCCCACCCTTATAGCTTCAGTAAAACTGCAACAAACTGCACTAATGGAAAAAATGAGAAATCTCATATGTCCTACTATAGTTCTGAGATTTCACAGGTGAGAATTCTTGGAACTGCAGTCACTGTTGGGGTTCCAAGGAACACGCCCAACAATCTCAATTGCACAGTCAGCATGGCGATGAGGGTCACCTCTGGAGATCAACAAGAAGCAGACGACTTCCAGTTGATGTCGCAGTGGGAATGGACTAGAAAATAGTGGGCTTTGATGAGCCGTACAAAATCTAGCCAGAAGAACTGCTGCTGGGAGGCTTTCAAGCCATAGCCGTCCTGTAGGGATGGTGAAGAAAGGAGAGGTGTTTCATGGACCACGAGGAATTGGCAATTTCCTTGCTGGAACAGAAACAGCTCTCCCAAAGCGGAAGCGGGGGCAGCGGCCACCTTAGGGTGGCCACCTTGAGGTTGGGACAACTGAACCTAAGAATTGTGCAGGAGTAGCGTTTGGATGGAGTGCTAGAACTGGGTGAGATAAGTGCCAAATTTATTAAGAAAAGTTGAAATTGAAGTTTTAAAAGAATTCTGGAGCTTGGACTAGCGGTTATCTGGCATTTGGGAGGGGTGGTGGAAATCACACACATGAAACAAAGAGAAAGCATGAACTGTAATATAAAGAATTTAAGAGGAAGTCTTGGATTTGGAAATTTGGGAAAAGCAAAAGATTTTAAAAGGGAAAAAATGATTTTCGGAAGATAACAATAATTCACAAGAGAACTTTAAAAAATTACTGGATAAACAATTGGATTAAATAGACTATTTGGTAATGGAGTAGAAATGGAGAGTGTCATCTGCTGGAGGGAAAAAAAGTACTGTAATATTCTATTCAAATAGACAAAACAGAAGAAATAGCAGCTAGAAATTTCGACCTTGGCCATATAGAAGAAGAAAAGTTGGACATGTGAGAACATTTAAGGAGTGACTGTGTTTTACATCTGGGTGGTTGTTTTATCTCCCTTTTCTTCTGGAAGATAGGTTCATAATTGGATTTGACTGTTGCTGAATTTGGATAATAATAATTGAGAAGAAAATTTTAATTTTAAGGAAGAAAAGAAATTAACAATGTTGAAGAGAAAGTATCAAAAAATAGAAATCGGATAGAAAATATTACAGAAACGTTTGGGAATGTCAAAAGAGCAGAGAGGAAAGGGGGGAAATCCCTAAAAAAGAAACAAACAAAAGGGAAAAAGGGGAATATCTGGAAGAGACAAGGGAAAATTTTGGTGAGGGATGTTCAAACAATACAACAACAACAAAAAAAAAGAAGCCAGGAGATGAAATGTAACATATATAAAAAGAAAAAAAAGAGAATCATGAAATTAGACCAAACTAAATGGTCATGCAAAAAATTATTAGAAAAGGTGATGCTAAAAAGATATTGAGACGATGGTTAAAGATGAAGGATGATGAGGTAAATATTAGTAAATATACATAAAATAGATTAATAAATGGGAATGGGAAAGTAGACAATATAATAATAATAGTGTTTTGATAGCTTTTTAAATTAGAATGAAATTTTAATTGTTATAGTAGTGGTAAGAGAGAAGAAGTATAGTATATACTGTGATGTTAGTTAGATGAAAAAATTGAAAATAAACTGATAAAGAAATATGTGAGGATAACATGGCAGAAATTGAAAAAATAAGATATGGTGGAAAATGATTATAAGTGATTATATGATAAAGATGAATGAATAGAATTTGTCTACATTAAATCCTAACAGATAGAAATGTGAAAATAAGTAATTTGACAATATTATTAATTTTGAAAACAATGTAAATTAAAATGAACATTTAAAATGCTAATTGTATAGAAAATAAATGTTGAAGTCATGAAAGTGATTATTTTTGCAAAGAAAAAGACATAGAACATGTTTGTGATAAACCACAGCAGATGGAAAGGTGAAAATAAGTAATTTAATAATATTATTAATTTTGATAACAATGCAAGTTAAGATGAATGTTTTACTGTTAATGATTGGGAAAAAGGAATTAGAGAGACACTTCCGGAAATGAAGAAATATTGTAAACAACTGGAGCAATTGTAATTGAGAAGAAATATAAGGCGTAGTGATGTTATTCGAATATAAAATTGAAAATGATAAAAAATAATGGGGGGGGGAATTAATATGGCAGAAGTTGAAATAATAAGCTATGGAGAAAAAAGACAAATTTGTGATAAAGGATTATACAAAAGAGATGAATATTGGAAAAAATGGGAAGATTAAGAAATATTATAATGACGATTTTGATTATGTATAAGATGTATAAGATGTGATCTAGTCAACACTCTGTTCATAAAATATGTATGACGAAATATTTTTTTAAAAAATAAACTTGCCTTAAAAAAAAAAGAGGTGGAAAACTGGTACATGAAAATAACCCTTGCATCTAGGTGCAGTTTTTAATCTTTCTGGCTAACTGGGGTTTGTACTTTGATGTCTTTTTTAAAAAAAATTACCAACCTATTTTGCACATTTTTATTGCTTTCCTTTTTTCACATCCTACATCTCTCTTAGTTTCAAGGAGAAACCTGTTCAATTAATCAAACAAATATTATTAAAAAAAACACACACATTTATTTTACGTTAGGCATCCACACATATCTTTTGTTCCAGCATCAACTCCAATGAAACAGACTCCGCAGTCTGTATACCTCTGTACTGTATGCATTATGGCCAGAGATGACAGTATGAGCGACAGTATGATCATTATGCTTTTCATAATGATGCCTTTACAATCATGTATTTTCTTCAGCCCTAGAAAAATAACCCTTCCTTTCCTGCAAGCACCAGGGACTGCTAGTAGTAGAAAGATGACTCAGAGGGCAGTAATGTTTACAAGTTAACTGCACATTTTCATTTCTTTGCTGTGGTAACTCTCAGCTCCAGTTGATCTTTTTATACTAGATCATGGTTGCCTCACTAAACTTGACAGATCAGAGAATGAAATGCTTCTTTGTTTTTCCCAGCATGGGACAGAAATGGATATAAAGGGGATGGGGGTGGAATCCACTGTCTAAGAAGTTTGCAATTTGCTTCTGTCTCTCTCCGTTTCAGCCGTGGAAAAAATGGTTGTAGGGAGGAGCCTGGAACTTAGAGAGATTAGCACTGTGTGCAGTGACCGATGGACGTGCACATTAGGAAGAATAGGCTGTACCTAGTACAAGCAGGCAGAATTCTAATGTGCAAGAGGAAATTCATTCTGATCTGTCAAGTGTCCCAAGAAAACAGCAATAAACACTGTGCAGGGGAGGGTTGCATGCAATGAGTAGGGGTAGTGCCATTAGCTCAAAGGCCTCCTTGGTTTCTTTAAAGTCATTGGTAAGAGGGCATTCTGCATCCCTAATGAAACTGAATAAAATAGACAAACTACAGCCTCTACCTGGTTGTTCATGTTTTCAAAGTTACAGTTTTCTTTGTCCCTCAGGATTAAGTATAAGCTGCGGCCAAAAGCATATGGAGAAATTGCGTTTAGTCCATGGCTCCATCACAGGACTGAGTTAAATCTTTAAAAACCCGAGGCTTTAAAAACAACCGTTCCATTTTTCTTTCTTTCTTCCCCACTTCTGTTTCTGTAACATCCCTCAAACACCTTGTTCTGTCAAGCTTGATTAGTCCTAATCATAGTCGTGTCCATGCAGTCACCACAAATCAATGCCTTAAGGGAGACATTTTTATCTTAATCAAGCAATCACTCAAATATTTTGGAATAAGTTTTTTTTTTAAATTTAAGAATACTGATTGCTATAACAACTCCCTGGAGGAGTCCAGGGTAGCTACATTAATCTATAGAGATGAGTCTGGTCATTTAGAATAAGGGGGCTTGAATTCTCAGCTGAAATTCTCATCTCTCCTTATAGATGCCCAGACTGAAGAACTAAACCCATAATAAATTTGTAGTGCTGAACTCATCTGTCCAGGCTGACTCATGGCTTTCCGCAGCAAGAAATATAAAACATACTGCTTACTTCAATACATATAGCATTTGCTTCAAGGATTGCAAAACTCCAGCCCAGTCATTTCTCTCAAAGACACAAGTAAACAGCTTCGTGCCACATCAGTCCATTTCCAAAACAAAGCCCAGGTGAAATTATCCTTCCTGTTTTTAGCCAATTGTACTCCATGTAAATTTCTGGGTTGTTTTTTTTTATATATAATGGCTTTGCTAGCTCTTCAACAACAAATCTACTTAGCTGATTTTTCTGTGTCTTTGGAAAGCTATTCTTGCAGTTTCTTGCCTAGTCAACCAGAAGAATCTATAGTCCTTTCCCATCATCTCAGTTGCTATCAAAAAAAAGCCCTGCATCGACACTAAAAGTTTTTTTCTGTGTTACACTAAATTAACACAAGGAACAGATATAAGTCACAGATAAAATTTTAAGCAAAATTAATCAATGTAATAATAAAGAAGAAAAAGACTTGAATATTTTCTTGGGGGGGAAAAAGCTGTTTCTAATGTGCTGCTCCTGGAAGGGAAGAGTTAATTTTTTCTTCCTCCTGGACTGCAGTTGGTCTTCCAAAACTGTATTGTAAAAGAGGCTTGAAAAACACCATCAACTGAGGAATATAGGAAGCTTTTCCAAACCTAACTCTTCTTGATCAGCATTTTTAGCAGTAGCATCTACCATAAGCCATGACGACAACAAAATGATATCATGGGTGTGTAAACTCATCATGTAAATTATGTACTTGCATCCCAATATCTGACACAAGTACATATGTTGCAGTGATTGGTGGCCAACAGATCTAAATATATACTATACATACATACATTTGTATGATGCTATCACCGGACATTATCATTTTCCAATCCTTTCTTCACTCTACGGTAAAACTTTTCAAGGCAATTTTCAAGTATTCGGGAAATAAACAGAAATCTCCAGTGCCCAAATAAGCTGTAGGACACTACCAAACAAAATTTAACTGTCCAGTTTAAAAATCCATGAAGAGTTACATTTATCGTGCCAACTCAACTAGTTTAAAAGAAAGTCACTAGAATAAGTGAGCTTTAAGAGACCTGAAAGAAAGGATTTCACCCAACAGAAGACAGCTGAAAGGGATTTTCCCTTTGCACTTGTTTCAGAGTCAGGCAGCTCAGCACAAATCTTGTAAATCTAAATGCAGCGGGGGGGGGGGGGAATCCTTTGGGTAATTTGGCCTCAAACCATTTAAGTTTTAGAGCCTAACTGGTACTTTGAACCAAAATCAGAGTTCAATGGCAACCAGAACAGCTAGCAAAAGTACCAGCGTCATCTGATCCCATGGTTACTTGGGTGACCAATGTGATGAAACAATAGAGCACTTACACCCTACTAAGGCAAGTGAAGAGTTAAGAGGGCACTTCCTATAAGAGGACACAAAGATAAACTGGAGAGATGTGTATGCATGGACACACACACACACACACACACACACACACAACTGGCAGTAGACATTTGGTCATTATGATTGGATAGTGCTGGCAAAACACTGAAAAAAAGAAACCAATTCTGACCGTAAATGTGAAGTTCTGAACCTTTTGACAAACAGTTTATATTAATATTACTAGGGGTGTTAAACTTGATTTCATTGAGCTGTGTTTGACCTCAGGGGGCCAGGATGGACGTGGCCAGCTTGACATCACTCGTATTGGGGGCGCCTGTGGTGGCCCGAGAGCTCTGCCAGCAAAAACGGGCTCCTGAGCTCCGTTTTCACTGGCAGAGGCACCAGTTGTTCACTGTTTCCAGGGTGGCCCCACGGGCCAGATCTAAGCACCCCATAGGCCGGATCTGGCCTGCGGGCCTTGAGTTTGATACCCCTGATCTATTCAGACAATGTGGTCTTGTTAAATAAAATGTTGAATGATCTACTAACAGTAAACAAGGAGACTGGCTATAATACTCTCCTCCCTCCCTACCACAAGAAGAACTAGAGTAGAGAGACCCTCAGCATACAAAGTCTAAATTTATAATTTTGGAGTAGTGGCAATAAGATTTTGAACTATGTATACCCCCCCCCCAAAATTTGCAGAATATAGGCAACATCTGAACAAATAAATTTAGCCACTTTCTCATCAACAGAAAATTCCAAAACATCTTTGAAAATTTCAAAAACAAATCCAGGTAGAGTAAATTACAGCAGTCCAACCTAAATATTAAATCCATGCATAAATCTTCGCCACAGCTGGTAGAGCAGATCATCTCAGAAAAAAATTACTGCCATCACCAAGGTTGTCTCTACATAAAAAAACTTAGGAGAACTCCTACACTGTATATTTGAATTTTAGAAGACAAAATTGGGAAACGGGGGGGGGGTGTATAGAGTGTGGGTGATGTGTAGTCAAAATAACATTCAATTGTAAAAGATGGCTTCCAGGTCTGACAACATCTCTAATAACAACTGCAAATGTCTATTTCACAGGGTCTTCTTTCCTACAGACAGTATCTTCATGGTATAAATTAAGTCTCAGCTTCTTCATTTCAAGATGAGTATAAGTATGACAGGAATTCGTAGGTGTTGCTTTGGTCAACCACAATTTTGGCTTTGGTCTGCCCACTGCTGGAATGCAGCCATGGAATGAATGCACATCTTATGAGTGTATGTATGCCTCAAAGTGAAAAAAAGTTCTCCACCCTTGTTTTGTGTGCTGTTTCTTATTCTTGATTCTGCCACGCCCTCAGGACTTTGGCCTCTGGTGTTTCTGCTTCAGGAACACCTGCAGCTCAGTTTTGACAACAGCACATCAGAGAACTGTGTGAACTGGTTCAATCTGAGACGCCATTACCACAATCAATTGCTCCAATGCATGATCAGGTTGCAAAGCTTGTTATTGCCTATTGTTCAGTGATTCTTGTTGGGACAGGCCTCAGAAGATTTGATGCTTGAGACATAGCAGGAGCAGGCACATGTTCCTCAGCCTTTCTGCAATATTGCCAACAACTCAGTGATTTTTGTACCTGAAGCAGAAAATCCCTCAAGTTCTCTCTTTTTATCTGAAACTCAAACATGAAATGGTCCGTTCATGATTTATATATTTCTTCCTGGAGCTCCACAACAATATAGCTTCAGAAATGCTTTATGATGTTTCCTATGGAGTTATGGGCCAAATGTTTCCTCATTGGCAAGAACTCTTACATCTGGGAATGTTTTTATTCCTCCCCTTTCCTACAGTAAAGACGCCCCATTAGCATCCTCCTATGCCATTTCAAAGGGCAGTTTTATCACTCATGGTGACAAAGGATGTCCAGATGAAACCTGCGGTCTTTGTAAAACCAGGGCATGTAAGGCAGAAAATAACTTGTTCCAACACTGAATATGAAAAGTAGAAATGAAAGCTTGACTGGTAGAATGTAATGAAGGTGTAAGATTCAGTAAAGTAAAAGTAAAGTCCATTTTATTCGCTTTTTTATTTTTTGGGGAAAAAATTAACTGCAATACACTAGCCTCAGTTATCCATAATATTAAATATGATCCCAAGTATATATATTTACTGGTAATTATGGCATTAAAAAGATGCCATATTTTCTAGGATTTGATGACAAATGGGATCAAATAATGTCCTTTGACATTTAAAGGATCCAAAGGCTTATCAGGCCATCTCTGCCTTCAAGTCGAAACCCCTTGTTGCCTGCATATCAGTAGTTTTAAAGATATACCAATTCCAATTTGGCTCACAGTCCACACTTCTGAACAAGATTTTATTCTCTCTCTCTCTCTCTCTCTCTCCCTCCCTCTCCCCCTCCCTCCCCCTCTCTCTTTCTCTCTCCTTTAGATATTTTTTATCCCACCTTTATTATTTCCATAAATAAATTAAGGTGGCTAACATACCTAATACTCTTTCCTCCTCCTATTTTCCCCACAATAACTTCATTCTGATCCTTAGCATTTTATCAAGGTCTGGACACAGAATTAGAGGTCTGTTTGAATGCAGATTAACTTTTTCCCTCGTCTGCTGTTTGTAACAAAGTCAAACAAATAACATTAGATTAAGTAAAGGGGAATTTATAAAGCACCATTGTTTATAACAGTGGAAGCTCAAATTAGGAAACAAGTTCTGTCGTGCAATAATGTTTAGCAGTTTATTTATTTATTTGTTCAATTTGTATGCCGCCTTTCTCCGACGTCTCAAGGCGGCTTACAATGCATTTAAAAACCAAATATAAAAACATTAAAAATTAAATCATTAAAAACAATTAAAACCCATTCACACCCTTCATGGCCGGATCTCGCCAGATTGCAAAAGAGTCTCGAGAAGGACATATACGTAATCATTTCATACCTGTACTGTACAAGAGTGTAGGGGGGAAAGGCCATCAAATCCTGGTTGCCAAGTGACACTGGCATTGTTGCTGGTGATGTTAGTGACTGTCACATTGAGAGGTGGGAAAGGGATTGCTGAAACAGAAGGAAGATTTTTAACATATGCAAAACTGAGCGGTTATTTACATAGAAATGTGCAAGTGCTACAGTCTGGGGAATCTGGACAAGATCCCTAAGAGGTGCTAATTGAGCTATGAATGAACAGAGGTAGCCTGCTCATGACATTATCAATCCTGATTAACATTGCATATCTTTTTTTCCAAGTTGATGGTTAAACAGAGAAAATAAGGAACATCTGTTGCTTTCAAAAACATTCTGTTATGGAGTCTGAGAGTCAAGTGATAGTAGTCTGACATTTCTTAAACCTTTTGAATAACATGGCACAGTACTACCCCTATGTCTCCTATAATACTACTGATATGTCTCCTATAATACTACTGATACACACACACATACAAAAACACATTTTCTTCCGTTAGGTTGTGTCCGGCAGTTTTCTTGGCAAGGTCACCCAGCTGACTTTATGCCTAAGATTGGTCTAGCATCTCCTGGTTCCTAGCCTGGTGACTTAATCACTACAGCAAAGTAGCTGTCTTTACTAAAATATTGGAATACATTGGAGAAGAACAGGATTAACAGAAAATCTACAGAAATTCAGACACGTTTGTTCAATTTTTATAAAAAATATGCCGTGAAAATGCAAAATGTGACATTTTAAATCATTATTAGTGAACAAGCCACCCTACATCATTCACCAAGCATCCATTTACGTTCATTCTGTTGAGCTAATCGAGACCATTAACCCTTTTAAAACTTCTATCTCATTCTGAAGTTTATGAGGCTTGTAAAAATTCTGGGTATGTAATGAAATTCATCTGATGATACATCACCCAATGTCAGAACTGCATCACTTTCTCTTAGTCTCAGCAGACACAAAAGGGGTTGCAATTGCTCTGAAGTCATTGGAGTCACTGATGGTGCAGGCAAGCAACTCTCATTTAGCTGGAAAACCCTTAGTCCCCTGATTATGAGTCACAGTTGTTTGGCAAGTTCAATTACTGTAATTCCAACATTTTCAAGGTTGTATAAAAAAAGCTGGCATCAGCTGAAGTTTCTATCTGTGTGTATCAGTACCGTGTTTCTCCAAAAATAAGACCCTGTCTTATATTTTTTTGAACCCCGAAATAAGTGCTAGGCCTTATTTTAAAGGCGGTCTTATTATTTTGGGGTGTGTGGAGCAAGATGGGGCTCCTCTTGCCATCTTACCTGTCTACCTAACCCAAACCAGAGGAAATGGCGGGGACCGGCTACGCATGTGTTTAAATATTTTCAGGGAGGGCTTATTTTCGGAGGGGCTTATTTTAGTGCATGCGCTCAAAAATCCGATTGGGCTTATTATCTGGGGAGGTCTTATTTTCAGGGAAACAGGGTACTATTGTATGGAAGAAGTTTGACCTTTTCCATATTTTCCTGCCCAAATTTCCATATTCTCCAAATTAGGTTGTATAATACCCTCTCTTCCTTCTCCGATTAAGTGAGAAGATCTTTTGAGGTTGCACCCAATAATAAACCTGATTTACTGGAGAAATTTGTTTCTTGTATTTATTTTAAAGCCTGTTTCAAAACAACTGAATTTTTAAAATTACTGATATTATTCTATTCTATTATTACTGATTATGGGCTTTAAAATAATTTATATTTTACAGTTTGATTTCTGAATTTGTAATCTATTTCTCTTCTTTGTTGTTTGATGTAATATTGAGCAGTTTTGGCAACTGCCCAGAGAACTTACATTAATTGGTAATTAGGAAAACAAATCACATTGATGGGTAAAAAGTCTACACCCAACCCTTTGCACTACTTCAGAATTTCCACAGCCTGAACCAACTTTATTCATGTGTTATATATGCGTATGGCAGGCACTCCCCAATGTCATGTGGTTTTAATTATGTTATTACTCCATATATGAATACTTCAGAAGAGAAACCACTGTTCAGGAACTGTTTCTCTTACACATCTGCAAATAATGCACAGAGGACGCTAGATTAGATATGTGATGTCAGGGGCAAGATACACAGAGTAGAACCTATCATTCTTTGCCCTTATTTTATTCATTTCTGCCATATAGGACATTACAAAAATGTAATGTCTTCTACACATTAGTCACACTACACTCTAAATATTGTGGATACCACTTCCAAAGGTTACCTATGGATCTTATGAATACAAAAGCCAATAACACAGAACCAAACAGAAGCTGGCAACTTCAAGGAATGATCCATCCCTCTTGGACCCTTTTGGTTTAGATCAGGGGTGTCAAACTCAAGGCCTGAGGGCCAGATCTGGCCCATGGGGTGCTTAAATCTGGCATATGGGGCTGCCCTGGAAACAGCAAAGGACTGGCCCGCAGTGCCTCTGCCAGCAAAAATGGAGGTTGGGAGGGCTGCGGGCGGCCCTTCCAAGCTCCGTTTTCACTGGCAGAGGATTGCACGAGACCAGCACAGCTGACAACGGAGCTCAGTAGCCCATTTTTGCTGGCAGAGCACTTGGGCCACCACAGGCAACCCTGACACAAGTGACATCAAGCTGGCCATGCTCACCCTGGCCCCTCAAGGTGAAACACAACTCTGATGAAATCGAGTTTGATACCCCTGGTTTAGATCATCCTGGACAATAGGCTAAAAACTGCTACATCTCCTCACTAATTACATTGCAAATGATGCTAGGAAAGAATACGTCTTCACAATTCAGTCTTGCTTGAAAAAGCTCCAGACGTCCTCTTTCCATAAGCATTCTGAGATTAATTTCTTTTTCTTTTTTTCATTTGTACTTTATCACTGTTGTCATTGTGACATTCATTGGCAATATTTCATTAAAAGTATATAGGAAGACAGGATATATTTGAAATGAAATGAAGTCACAATTTGGATGAGTCTCATAATAAAACACATGTTTGAAAGGAATATGAGAAAGTACAATGAACTGTCAATGAACAGGAAAAGAAAGTGGGAATGCATAGGAGCAGTTGTCTAATCATAACATATTTTTTTTGTAAACACTAGAAATAAAAAGGGTAAAGATTTTGATGACACTGCTGGTTTGAGAAAACCATTTCCAATTTCTTCCTTGGTTTGTTGTCTTTTTAAATATAAATTCAAGCTGGTTGCCTCTCACTTCTCTTGTTCTGGCCCATTTTCCCCTCGTTTACTCTCAAGCTCCTCATTCTCCATATGTTCTCTCAGATCCACCCCTTCACTGCTCCCGTCATCTCCTGTTTCCACTCATGGCTCAATGGTTCCATTCATGTTGCTACTGATTCTTGAAACCAACTCCCAAACGCTTCCTCTTACCTTTAGATCTTGCCTAGTAATTTGTTTGCCATTAGTTTCTAGAACAGAAATTCCTCATATTTTGTTTACTTGCAGTGCTTTCAGATATCTTGCCCAAAGAGATCTAAATATATCTGAAAATTTATTTGGAGATGAAAACCTAAATGTAGCTTCTCCTCATCTCTCCAAAGCTCCGAACCTTAGAAGAACTAAATTTTGGTCACCATTAGTAAAAGGGGACTCAGTTCCAATCCTTGCTGGGCAAGTCTATTGTCTCCAAACAAAGAAAGTGCAGTTTTCTGTTAAGAGTTAAAGCAGGGGTGTCAAACTGAAGGCCCAAGGGGAGCATAAATCTGGCCCATGGGGCTGCCCTGGAAACAGCAAAGGACTGGCCATGGTGCCTTTGCCAGTGAGAACGGGCTCCCAATCTCCATTTTCGGCTGTGACGGCCTCCTGCAACCCTCTTCCAGCGAAAACAGAGCTCATGAGGGCTGCGCGCAGTCCT
>JANHZT010004087.1:393145-408105 GCA_032468215.1 Stegonotus admiraltiensis | reverse complement strand
CTGTTCACCGCCCTGAGTCCTTCGGGAGAAGGGTGGTATATAAATCAAATAAATAATAATAATAATAATAATAATAAACGTTCTTATGAAGAACATAAATAATGGGAGGAAAAACTGAAGGAATCTGTCATACCTAGCATAAAAGGAAGAGGAGGGAATTGTGAATCCCACACACAGAGAGAAATAATTTAAAACTACTGTATCTGACAGACCCAACTATTCACAGTTGGTTTCAGTTTTAGTAGTACCTAATGTTTGCCAAACCTTTGAAGCTGTAAGTCAATGGCAAAACAACATTTCATAGAGAACTGGAAAAGACTTTTGTCTAAAAAAAATTGCTATTTCACAGTGCATATCAGACTTTATTTAATTGAAAAAAAAGTCATATTGTGTCAAATTTATTATATTAGCAATTTTAAACTGATAAGATGAAGCACAACATGTCTCCAAGACAGAGAACATAACAGGAAATCCACAGCTCCTTGTAAAATTTAGCCCTTTTCTTAGTCCTGCCCATCATATTGATTTTGCTGGCATTCTTTATATTATGGACTGTTTTCATCCATACCATTTATTTAAAATATTTGTCATATAATCTCACTCTAATCTAGGCAATCGCCTCAAGAAAACGTATTTTGGTTGCAACTATAAGTATGAAGCTACATATTAGAGAGTTACTCCCAAAAGAAAAACAATCACCTCTTACATTTAGAAAACCAGCACGTCATGGAAAAACTAGGCCAGGCCAAAGCTTTTCTCTCTAACATCTACTTTTTGTGTGCAGTGATTTTTTTTTCAACCAAGCATTCAAAACTAAGCCCCCACCTGCAATCTGAAATGACACAGTCCAGGAACAGTTTTACCCCATAGTGAGTGGTTCTGCCAAGGCTGACCTCAAAGCTGCTTATAACAAACAACTCAAACAATTATGTTTCTGCTCTCGGTGGGAAAAAAAGAAAAGAAAAGCAGAAGTCTGTTGTTTGTTTTGTGGGAAAGAGAAATTTAAATCCAGAATTAATTGCCCAAGATACAGGGCACAAAACTTTTATTACCTATCACAGATGTTTTAACCCCATACTAAATGCACAGAAATATATGTGCACATATGAATAGTATGGGATTTGATTTCACAGTGTATCAGATTTTGTTAATTGATAAAAGATGTCACATTGTCTCAAATTTTGGAAGAAACCTTGATTTAATCAATATTCTGTTTTAACAAAAAATCTGCAATACAGATTAGAACTATCTCATTTTTAGGTTGTAGCTGTCTGGTCTTTGGTTAAGCCATTCCAGTGAGTCCCCTCCTACTTCTACTATCAAGTAACCCATACTGTTAAAGCATCTTTTTTCCCAATGTTTAGCTAAAATCTAAGTGAATCTTTAGTTACAATTTTGCCTTTGGCATATTAAAGAATAAAGCCTTAATAAAATATCTGGAGTGAGCAGGAGAGATACTTTATATAGTAAATAAAATAAATAAATAAAAATGCACCCACCAACTCCAAAACTCCACATGCATTATTCATTCAGGGGACCAAATTTAAAAAATTTTGGCAAAGAATTTGCCTTACAACAGAAGCTACATTTAATTTCATTATTCATCCCTGCAAGGGAAAAATAGTACGTATAGTGCTCCACTTATGGTGGTGAAGATGTACAATATTAATATATTTGCAGGATACTCAGGAAGCCAAAGCTTGATTATAAAAGTAAAATCTGCAACTAATGCATCAGTTAGAATGTTTATATTCCCTGTTTTAATTTCTCTCTCTCTCTCTCTCTCTTTCTCTTTCTTGGCCAACAGGGATGATGGATGGCAATCGCGTCATGATCACGGCCTGTTCCTTCATCCAGCCATGGTCTCAGCTTTCTCTTGCGCAGAAAAGAGGCTTGAGTCTTGACTACAGCAAGGGCTGCAACTGCACAGTGAGTGTCTGGGTCTAGGAAATAATCTGTCTCAGGGATCTGACAGCAGAAGCAAATGCTTGCAGGCAGATTTGCAGGCTAGCCAAAAAAACATTAGACACATACACAGAGGGTTCTTTCTTGTCCAGAAAGCTGAAATTATAGCTCATTATCCAACTTTTCTCTGCCTAAAGCCCTCCATTTGGTTAAGGTTACAATTCTGAAAGGTTACATTCCGGGTAGAATGGTCATTGGCTATACTAGCTGGGAAATTATGCAGATTGAGGTCAAAACATCTGGAGGGCATCAGGCTGTTAAGGCGATCCATATTTATAGCTTTATCTGGCAATTCATCTAGTCAGGCCACAGATGCAATCCATGTAGAATAGATGATGGTACATAGAATTCCATAGATTTCCATGCACATGACTAAGCTGGAAGATAAGAGACCAATCTCCTCCAAAATTTTTGTTTTCCGTGCTTGCTCCAGAAGAAGGCGACTCACCACAACTCTCATTCAGATCTTGATAGAATTTTTTTTTAAAAAAACTAACCTACAAAAGGATTAATATCCTGAATTTCCATTCTGGATCCAAAGGATTTTTCCTTCTTGACAACCAATAAGAAGTGAAAGCTTCTAGCCTCTTGGAAAGCTAGAAGGATAAAGCAGGATAATACTGGGTGTATTTGCAATTTAAAAAAGGGAGAAGGGAAGATTACAAAGATGAAGCTTGTCATATATAGAATCAATTGTCCACCCACACAGAGGCACAGGGTAAATGGGAATGAGCAACTCTGCGCTGGTAAATAATGAATTATGGGATTGATTAAGCGACTTAAAGGGTCTTTTGCCTGAGCGTTGGTTGTAAAGGAATATAGATAAGACACAGCCAATGCCATCTGTCCTTCAGTCCTTGCTCAATTCAAAGCATACAGTATATTCTATTAAAATTAGAACAAATTCTCCAACACTGGAGATGTAACAAATGATTTATGTTTGATAAGACATAAATATCCAATTTGCAACAACCTTTGGGTTGTTTTTGGCCCCATCATATTTGATTGCTTGTCCTAGATTACAGCAAAGTAGAACTAAGAAATTAAGAGAGGCAGTAAAGGAGTATTATATGATATTCAAGAGGAACATCTCCCTCACACTGTCCTTACGTTCTTCTGCCATTCTTTCAACAGGTCATGCCCTGCCTTTCCATGCCATGTTTCATCTCTTCTGACAACCAGTGCCTATGGACAGATGGGATCATGTCCCGGATATGGGATGGTCTTCAGGCCAAGCGCCTGGCATGCCTGCCTCGATCTGAGAGCTCTAACTTCTGCACCTGGCAATCCCTGAGTTCCCAAGGACCTGGGTCCCTTCGCAAGTCTCGCCTCCTGAGGCAGTAAACATCTAATGGACTCTGGAGTGGTACTCCTCTCCCTGACAATCCCTCCGTTTCTGTCTGAGTTGTCTCTTTTTAAATAAATGCCAATTCCAACAACTAAGCTTGCTCAGGTTCTGTACTGGTTCTGGTAAGACAGTAGCAATAGCCTCTACAGTATGACACAGTGGTTCCTCTAAGGAAAACCCAAGGGAACACTTTCAGATGTTTTTAATGGGGGAATGAACAGCCTAGAATGTATGTAGATAATTTTCACAAAAGGAACAGAAAAAGCTTTCAGTAACCTGCAAAACAGCCTCCAAAGGGCTTTCCAGTTTTCCCCATTAACCCTAGTCCCTGGTCTTTCTTCCTGTCTGGGTGTCCTGAATTTACTATTCCCCTGCCATCATACTGGATTAGGAGTAAAGAAACCATCTTTCAAAGCAGCACAGCTCAGTCAGATATCCAATGTGGAAATATGAAACTGTCATTAACAACAGCCTATCTCTAAGCACAGGGAAAGTATTTTTAAGCCATCACTGAATAATTGCAAGGTCACAGGATTGAAATATGCACACATACAGGATTTAGAAGACAGAGCAGAAAAGTATGTATTTTAAGGAATGACTGAGTTCCTGCCAAGAGTGCTATCTATAGAAAGAAAGAGGATAAGAAAGGGAAATGTCACTTAGCCAAATCATCCTTTGCATCCCAAGACCACACAAAATTATTCTGCGCTTTGAAAATAACTACGAGGAGTACCCTTTAAATAACTTCTCTGTTTGGATATTATATTACTTCTGAGAACATTGATGCCTATTTTGAACCATAGTCCCCTTCCGAACCTGTTTAAGGTATAACTGTAGTAATATGTGGCTTCTTGGCAGTTCAAAAGTGATCACAGACAGAGGCAAGCAGGGGTGAAATCCAGAAGGATCTGATAGTTTCTGGAGAACTGGTAGTGGAAATTTTGAGCAGTTTGGAGCTCAAAGATGTCAAATACCACCTCTGGCTGGCCCCAGAGTGGGGTGGGAATGGAGACTTTGCAGTATCCTTCCCCTGCCACACCCACCAAGCCACGCCCACCAAGCCATGCCCACCAAGCCATGCCCACAGAACCGGTAGGAAAAAAAATTGGATTTCACCACTGGGCTGATCTGCAGAGTTTCAAGCAGAAGACATTCCCTGAAATTGTAAGCTGACCTTCTACAGCTTGGTTTTCATCACTGTGTTTTAGAATTATACTATGATTATATTGGTTTTAAAGTCTCTGCCTATACCTCACAACAGAAAGAACTGAATGGAAGGCAGGAAGGCAGCTGTGAGAAGGGGTGCTAGGTCACAAGTGCAAATTAATCTCCAGGAGATGCTAAGATGCAAAAAGAGAACACAAATATTATAAATGAGAATAATAATACATTTTCCAAGTTTTCCATAGGCAAAAAAGGGGTGTGCTACTTGCAAACACAAACAAGTAGTATGATGGTGGAATAAGTATTGAATACTGAAGCAAATTAAATGGATCCATATTTAGGAACAGTTTACCAGCAAAGTGCAACCTAAACGATCTGAGCCTTTGTATACCCAGAATTATATTTATTGTTCAATATATTACTTTACATTATATTGGTTATTATGTTAGATTCATTAAACTAATTTTTTATCTATTACATTAATTAAAGTAATTATCAAGATTTGTTTTCACCCTTAAGAGAAAAATTATTTCTTGCAAGCATTATTGGCAACATAGGAATATTTCACCTCTGCCTCCACTAGATGAAGTCTTCCCTTAGAAAATGAGAAAACATTTGCTGGTAAATAATAAGTTTATAACAAAACAGATCAGAAAATTGTGGATATGAGTGTACATATCTCATGGGCTTCTTGGTTAGAGAGTAGTATCCACTGTCATAGGGCTCTTAGTTCCAACATTAGCTCTAACATGAAGCCCATGTTCCAACAATAGCTCTAACATGAAGACCAAATGCAGTCTATGTCCTTTTTTGTAGTCATGTTAATCCTGAATGGATGATTAAAAACCCAAATTAAGTGCAGACTAAAGTATGGCCACTTCATCCTGAAGTCAAGCCTTGTCATGCATGACTCATCCTTGAACAGGAAAATGAAGTCATACTGGCTAAGAAGGAATGGCTATGATGTTTTATATCTGAAAACCATATTAATGCTAGATATATGCATAGATATATGTATAAACATGTCCATCCTCAATGTTCCAGCTCAGAAATGGCTACTTGCCCTTTTAATTATTAAAGGGGCCAGAGAATGTGCTAGTCTCAGCACATAACCAGAAGGATCCTCAGCCTTCCACACACCAGTCCAACTTACCATCTCCTTATGATTGGGATAGTATGTCTGGTCAATGAGGGGGAATTCTTCCGGACCAAGCTTGCGATGCAGGCGGACCATCTGGGCAAACTATTGGAGAAACAGTGTAGTAAGAAACAAAGAAGGTATTTCTAAATCTATTTCCATAAGCTTCTAAGGTTAACTTTACTATATCAACCCCTCCCGTTGCAACTCCTGCCCTTTTCCTTCCCTCTACTCGAGCCTGAACACAAAAGTTTCTATTAACAGAATATGTTGCAAATGTCAGAAATCCTACACCATGTCCCTCATCATCGGTAACACTTAGCTGACTCCTAGGGAGGTGCTGGCATATTACACAGCCAGCCTAGACATGCATGACTTGGCCATTTTTCTAATACGCTGTCCATGGGCTGTCCTCAAAGACAAGTTAAAAGGTTCTTGCTAATGTGGAATGCAGCATCCAAAGTGATAACTCACTCAACCAAGAAAAATAGTATTACCCATTTCCTTCCAAGTCCAACATACCATGCCACTCATGCCTATCTTTTAAATACATAAAGAGTTTGGGAAGCAGTTAATTCTAGGATCATCTCTTCTAAGCTAGCTTACCTATGAGTTAAGAGAGTCGGCATCTTGGATAGATTAGGTGATGACAAAGAGAAAGAGCTTCTCTGTGGAAAATGTAGCTAATACAACACTGCAATTATTTCAGCACCTTTGTTTACTCAAGACATTTTAATTAGTTGACATTGCTTGCTGTTTTTTTAACTGCTACCTTCTCGTGTTGGAAAGGTGTTGTTTAACTGTTTCTTTAACTGCAGGAATGATGAATGATAATTTGAACATTTTACAATATCCAAAAGCAGCTTAAAACTAACTTAGTGAAATGTAGAAGCCCTCCCAAATACCTCTTGTGCACAAAATAAAGAAATGAGGTCAAGTCCTCCACCTTGTACGTTCCTTAATTTACAATATTAAAATTTCTATGTTCAGTTCTAATACAGAATAAACAGTACAGTGCCACAGATCTGGTTCTTCCCTCAATTATCATCTTCCGCCACTCACCACCCAAGGTTTGTCACAGAAGTTGTATACAGAATGCAAAGTGTTGACGCTGGGCACGCCTGCATACTGCAAGCCAATAACAATGCCACGATGGTCTCCACCACGGGCCATGCTGTAGGCATGCTGGCGGATCAGGACAAAGTCCGGTTTCAGGCTCCTGGAAGAAAAGGTGTGACTATGAAAAGGAAGGAGAGGCAGGATAAAGGATCTAATGCATTTGTCCACAAAACCTGCTTCTTAATCTATAGTTTCTATTTTAGGTACCTAAATCAAACCCTCTGACTCAACATGTTTGCTTTCCTTTGGTCTTCTACTGCCACTGAGAGAGCTATAGAACCTCTGCAGAGTTAGATAAAATAACATATTAAGATACAAAACACAGGAAATTCACAGCTTTTTAAAGTATCCATTCAATTTGCAAAATTTGTTTTAAGCAGTCCAATAGTCTTGATTCAAGTTGGTCTCATTTCCTCAGTCGCTGGAGGAAAATGAAATGGTTACTCATTAAAACCCAAGGCTGCCACATTCCCAAGCTCAGGGATAAACAATAACTATGTGTTCAGAGACTATACTAATTTCCAGACAGCGCATTGTTTATTCTGCCATCACAATTCAATCTTCATGGGTGGTCAAGCACTAGTAGAAATTTCCCAGCAATTATCAGAGCATATACGCTCAAGGCTTCTTCCAACACTTTCACTGCAGTCTCTGGGCCATGTCCCACTTGAGGCTATGACAGATTTGACCTAACAAAGATTGATGTATCTATGTGCTGCACCAACGGTATTCAGAGAGGTTGATCTGGCACCAATATTTAGAAAGCAGTAGTTAAAACCACTTTATTCATCCAGACGTTTGAATAGATTTATAGAATAATTGATTGGATTGTATTGTATTTATAGAATAATTGATTGTATTGTATTGGATTGTATTGATTGGATTGTATTGGGTCTGAAGGATTTATCTATTGATTTCGTCTTTGGCATATTTGCTGATATCCCATGCATCCAGAAGTCTGAACAAAGAAGTACAAAAATAGTGCTTTATCTGAGTGCATGCATTTGTATGCGCACTTCAAAATTCAACCCTTGCGTTGAAGAAAACAAATGTTATTTAGAAACTTTCTGTGACAGCTCAATCACAAGACTAAAGACTGCAGGTGTAGAGAACCAATCCAGTTCAAGATGGAAAGACTTGTCCCTGCTGTAGTCTTGCTCCAGATTAAAAGTTAAACAAAATCCCCTTAAATTGAAGTTGCTTCCATATCACTTTATAAACCCATCCATGTCTACTAACTTAGGGGAAAGAACTGCCAGTATAAACATGCTTACTCCCCAATGCAAATAATACCAGATGTGTCAGGGGATGGGGAAGGCGAGACAGTCCAGATAGAAAATTCAGATTAAGAATGTGATGAGAGAAAAAAAGTTAAGTTTCATACTTCCCATCCCATAGCCCTGAATAAGGGGTCCACATCTGAAGTTTATTTTGCAAACTTAACCCTGCAACTTCAGTTATCCTTCATTTAGTGGCTTATCTAATTGTTCACCAAGACCCACAGCATATAAAAGAACCAAGGGTCACACAGTAAATTGGTACAGCAATTGTTTAAAGACAGAAGAAACTCCCATTTTTAGCATCTCTGACATTTCATTTTTTAAAACACTTTGGGCAGTTAGTGCTGGGAAAGACTTCCACTTGAGAACATAGCAAGCCTTCATCATAAGTTAAAATTACTATTTATGAACATTCTACTACTTCAACATTGTCCAATCTGATAATTTCCAGATGTGTTGGGCAAAGCAAGGATTTAAATGCAATACATCTGCTGAAATACATCTATCTCACACTGTAGGGGCCCTGGGATGTCACAATGTCATCACAGGGGGTCCGTGAAGGCTTGAAGAAATGTTATGATTTAAATCTTGAGTTACATCTTGGGGGTCCCTGGCCACAAAAGATATTTAAAGGGGTCCGTGGTGAAGAAAAGTTTGAGAAACACTGACATATTATATGATAGCTTGGAGGCAGGGGAGCACTCTGGAAAAGCAGAATACAAGAGGACACAAATTTGTGAGGGTTGATTTTTCAAATGCTGCTTAAACAGCTGCAAAGAATAGCTGCAGGGATATATAAGATTATTTAGGAAGTCAAATAATCCCACAGAAATGTCAGATTCTTCAATAACCTTTCAATGGTAGCACTCTAGAACTATATTTTTTATTTCTAGAGATGATAATTGCATACTGTAGTGTACTGGATACTAACGCTGCATTTTACTGCACAATCTCAGTAATCAGAAAAATGTTGGGCAGAGGAATAATATTCTCCTCTTGGGTCAACAGAGGCAAATTACACATAAAAAGCAAAGATTTGTGTAGCTGGCAATTTCATGTAAGTCCCCTTCTAGTTCTATAATAGGCTTGAATAAACTCGGTGCACAATTTTTAACACACTACTTAAGCATCCAGATGAATTATTGTTTCTTCAGTAGCCAAAATCATATTTCCCCTGAAATACATTAAAGCCTAATGAACAATCAATACATAAACACAGGTAGTCCTTGATTTAAGACCACAATTGAGCCCCAAATTTCTGTTGTTAAGTGAAACATTTGTTAAGTGAGTTTTGCCTGACTATGCCTGACCTTTCTTGCAAACAGTTGTTAAGTGGATCACTGAAGTTAGTAACCCGGTTCTTAAGTGAATCTGGCTTCCCCATTGACTTTGCTTGTCAGGAGGTTGCAAAAGGGAATCACATGATTCTGGGACACTGCAATTGTCATAAATATGAGTCAGCTGACCAGCGTCTGAATTTTGATCACATGATCATGGAGACGCTGCAAAGGTTGTTAACTGTGAAAAATGGTTGCAAGTCACTTTTTTCAGTGCCGTTGTAACTTTGAATGGTCACTAAACAAACTGTTGTAAGTCAAGGACTACCTGTACATAAGACTCTGAACAATCGTAATAAACTACGGACGGCACCATGTTTCTACTCACCGCACTACTTTGATCCCGTTGCGCATAACCTCCATGTCAACAGAAAAATTGCCATTTGCATGAGCCACCAAGTTCAAGTCACAGAATTCTGCCTAGTAGAAACAAGACAAAACCATATGGGTAGTAGCACATTCATACATTCTCAGAGCTGTCACCACATCAACTTTTCAAGGTATGGGGATACCCTTAATGACCGCTCCAGCCCACAGAGCAAGTGGTCTATCAACACATGCAAACGGAAGCTGGACTGTCTTGAATTCCAGATAATAGTTGGTCCTTTAGATATTTCAGTCAGAAAATCAGCAAGACTAGATATGTTTCTTTTGAAGAAAAATTGCCCCATCATAGTGAGCAACTTCCTCAAGTAGTTCAAAGTAGGGGTGCGGTGGCTTGTGTGATTAGGATACTGGGTTGACAATCAGCAAGCCTATGCTCGAGACCCGAGTGCTGCCATGTGATGGGACGAGCTCCCATCATTCATTCCAGCTCCTGCCAACCTAGCAATTTGAAAGTGAGTAATCACGAGTAGATATGTGCGCCCACTTTGGTGGGCACATTAATGGGGATATGAAAAGAGTTCCCAACTAGCTGTCCCCAGACCACTGGTTATATCATTGGCTGATCCTTTTGACCCAGAAGCAACTCTGTGCTTCCAACACAAATGCAAGCAAGTTCAAAGTTCATTAAGTTATTAAGACCATAGCTTGTAACAACATGAAATGGAATTTTAAAAAGAATGAAATTAGTGATAATAAAAGGAAAACAACGAAGAAAAATCATCTGAGATAATTAAGTTGGAACCAGTGCTATAACTGAAAACTATTTTTTTCTAAGTTTAAAAGACAGCATGACAAAGACAGTGACCTGACTGCTAACAATTGGAATCACATCCACAAGAAGGTAGTCATCCTTCAATTTTCAACCCCTTAAGTTTACTATTTCCCTGTTTTCATGATATGGATTTCTTCAGCTATCTACAGAAGATGAAGAATTCTAAGATGTTTCTCAATAACCATTGTCAGCTCCCAGAGTGTGTCCATAAAACCAAAGAATGACCTCAACTAAATGAATTCATGTCAACTTCCAGAAATCTTTTCTAAATTCAGAGATTTCCCAAGTGCTTCCTGATAAAATTTTAATTATCACTTGAACTGTTTGTATGGTTTGCCTTAATCATTAATCTTATTAAATGGTCCAAAATGGTCTGGCTGCACATGTAAGACTAAACTACTTATTTGTTAGATATATACTCCATTCCAAAGCCAAGATCTCAACTTAATATACATTGCATCCTTTCTTCTTGTTTCTCCTCAAAATATTAATCTGTGCAATAGATTGGGCTGAGAGACAATGACTGGCCCATGGTTAAAGATGAACCTAGGCCTCCCTAGTTCTATTCCAACATTTTAACTACTACAATCCAGTTTTGAGTCATGATCACATGAAGATCATCCAAAAGTCTAGACTGAAAATAATCTCTAGAGGTAGACAGAAGTTCACCAACCCCATAAATCATGTACAATAGGACATTACTGTAAAGGTTGGAAAAAACTAATTTTGGAACTACCCTAGAGTAGAAAAACAGGATGTGATTCCAGTCAGGATTACTTACTTTGAATTCATTCTCAGTTTCATTTTAAGGGCAGACATATAGAAACTACATGCAGGTGGCATTTAACATCTCTCCTCCTTGGTCTTTATCCAATGGATTCTCAGCAGAAAAATATAAACTAACGGAGAGGTAGTTTCCTTGAAATATATCTTGCTCATCATATCTAAACTTCCCCAGCAGAATGTATTTTATGCTGTATTCGCAATTCAAATTGAAAGGTCTGTAGACCACATTTTAAGTTCAATAAACTGCCATTCAAATGAGACAACACTGAAACCTAAGCAAACAACCCGTGTAGACTTAACCTTAACCAAAGGTGCATCTAAAACACTCCCTAAATTCCTCACAAGGCAATATGAATTTCACCATCAAGCAATGTTTGTTCCCCTCCACAAAAAACTTTTGCAACAGAATCATGCTTCTATGTAGTCCCACAACATTACCTCTGTGGATAAGCAATCTTGCTGAATATATCTGAAGCCAGAGTAAAACTAATATTTGCAACCTACTTGCAGGCAGAGGGAGTTTCTTCTCCCATTGAAAGCAACTCCATTTTCTCCCTCTTGACAGTTCTAGGGCTTCACTTGCATGCTATTATTTCACTGGTCCTTTAAAGTGAAAGGTAGCTTGGAGGCTTTGCAGCACCCTGTCATAATACTGTTCTAATTTGTTTGCATAGTACCAGACAGATGCACATAACTTAAACTAAGACTGTGGGCACAGACACTAGTTATTTATTTGTTTTGTTTCTCCTTTTGTGCAGAACAGGAGTAAAAAGATTTTGGTTCCTCCAAGGTCAGCAATGACTAAAGGTCGGTAGGTCATTTGGCATTTGATTGAATGGCATTTCTTGGCATCTTCCATTACTGTTTCAAGGTCAATATAATATGAGGACAACTGCCAGTTGGCTTTAAGCTACTTTTGAAGCTCAGGTCAGACAAATTACGCATCCCATAAAAGGGGCTAATGAGCAACAAGCAAGTACAGAACTGCATATTCTTAGAACAGTATGGTACTGGTGTTACTTAACTCCAGTTACCGCCAGCCCTAGTTGGAAATTGGAAATTGCAGCCCAACAATACCTGAAAAGCTCTATATTTGAAACTCTGATAAGGATTCCAGAAGTCAGTTCCTACTGCTTGTTTCCAGACTTACCTGTTCAACCTTGATGTCCAATTCTCCATGAAGTTTCTTCCCCTTGAAATATTTTGCCCTGGAAAAAGGAAAAGACATCATAATGTTTAAATTACCCCCAAGTCAGATTGTTCTTCAAGGTATGAGTCCAGACTGATTCAATATACATACTTACTCCTAATAGCACATGAAGGCAAGATCTATACTACAAAGGGGATGAATCTAAGCTGAGCCTGATAAACCAAGAAGTATCGGTTTGAACTGATGCCACATTTTAACCTCTTTTAAACCACCATTTTCTATTGCCTTGGTAAATCTGGAGGAACCCAAAACACCTAAGAAGAGGGCAGCTTTGAACTACGTTTCACCAGATTTTCTTCTGGTATCTTTTGCTCAGGAACGTTCCACCATTAGCCAGCATCATCTCTAAATACAAGTAAACATCCCCGCTTATATTCAAAATGTCTGCCAATCCATTATTTGATTCCCATCCAAGGACTCATAAATGATGTGGCCTCATCTGAGCTTTTCCCAAACCTTTTTTTAAAAAATGGAAAATCTTTTAGAATATAAATATGGTTGGATGTAGTAAATGTGCCATGATAACTCATTTGTTTCTAAGGCAGAAGTCATTATTTTTTCTCCAGACAGCACTTCTATCTGGAGAGACAAAAGCCATGCATAACCCAGGATTGGAGAATTACACACACACAAATCAGAACAGAAATCTCTCAGAAACTTCTTGCTGACCATGGGAAAGATCACTAAGGAGACAGGCCACTCCCTCCTATGATATTCATTTTTTCCATCCTTTCCTTCCTGTCCATCAAGTTGCTAAGAAAAAAATAATTCACTCCTGCCAAGGACTAAAATAAGAGACTTTCACCAAGCTTTAGAAACTATGTCAAGGCTGCCAACGTTTGCATTAATATCAGCTGGACAACTGAATTAAGGATTTCTTCCCAAACAAACTTCACCGGACTTCACAAGAGCCCGCTATTCAATGGAAACTCCGTGGGACAATTGTTGCAATGAATTGTGATTAATGCACTATTTATTAATTAAGTTTTACTTAATGCAGCTATCAAAGGCAAGTACTGTACCTCACTTTTGTGGAACAACTCACCCAGCCATGCAGTGAGTTTTGTGACTAATAATAAACGTGATCATCCCCTCCACTCCGAATTACATCCAATTTAACTGCAAAAGCCAAATTAGACAAGCAAGACCTCCCTCCAATCCAGAAAGCAATTCCAGGAAGAAAATGCATGTTCACAAGGGACCTTTCTTCTCCTTGTGACAACTGCCTTCCCCCAACGCGTCTGGTAGTTTGGCCCCATGCTGAGAGGCCTAAATACATCAAAACTCTTCCAACAGACATTTCTAACGTAAGTTTTTAGGGCTGGCCAGTACTTTTATGGTTCAACTGTAAAATCACTAAGTAGGTTAAGTTTAGCTACAACATTCCTAACTAAACTCATGGTCGGAGAGACAGAGCATTTTGCTTGACTGGGCAAAACAACAGTGTCCCCTAAGTGGCTGGCTTTCGTTTAATTTTCTATAAATCTAAGCTTATTGCTCTGAAACAGAGAAAAACAGATGGAAGAAAAAAAAAAGCTAATTAACATCTAAGCAGGACGCCAACCTGCTCTTCCTCCCTCAGATAATTCTCTCTACGAAGAACTCTCACTAACATCTGAAACTCACTGTCAGAAGCTGCAAGGATACTAATTTAAAAAATCACTGCCAAATCTTTTCAAACAGTTCCCCTCTAAAAGATATTTAGGACAGAGTGCCATCAGTCAAACTGATGTTCCTCAGATATTCTCATACTGCCAGCTGGAGAATTCTTAATGCTTCATTATCCATTTAGTTAATTAATGGAAAATGCATTAATGCCACTGTATTATCACTGCTAAATAATGCCAATAATTATACAATGACACAAATTAATGGCATGTAGTTTTATGCTGTGATTTGTTATGAATCAACATGTAGGAATGATGTAACACATGAGACCCAGGCAAAAGAGGCAGAAAGGTTGCTCTGATAAAGATTTCAGTTTATTCGGCGTGTGAAATGCACCAGAATTAAGACTTTGAAGAAAACAAAGTTTGCCATTTCTCACCAGAAAAGATGGTTTCTAAATCAACTGATAGGTCCCCTGTAGAAAAGTACCAGGAGGTATGAGAAACACACAAACTTGAGACTGGCCAAGCTTTCACGGACTGAACAAGTCTTATTACATGGCATAAAATGTAAGGGGATTGTAGTCTTTTGGAACTTTCACACATAAATGGGTGCAATATATGATGATCCTCCCATCTATTGGAACTTGGATCACACACAGGTACAACACCTCTAAAGGCTTCCACTGAGGGAGGGAGGGAGGGAGGGAGGGAGAGAGAGGAGGAGGGAGGAAGGCACCATTGCTTCAAGATATCCATGTGACTCTTAAAAGAACAATAGCCTGAAAAGGGCAGGCTACCTTAATGGATAGAGGAGAGGCATCAAAATGGCACTGATGGTCGGAAG
>JANHZT010004087.1:273588-294985 GCA_032468215.1 Stegonotus admiraltiensis | reverse complement strand
GGATTGTTATGTGTGTTGGACCTGGTCTTTGGGTGTTAAGTGAATTTCATTGTATGGGTATACTGTGTATATATGTATAATGACAATAAAGTTATTATTATTATAAAACCTGTATTAGTTGTCCTCGCAAAGATTCATAAACTTTCATATTGTTGATCCAAACACACGCCGCTTTTGAGTATGCTTCATTTTATTCGGTATATCCAGTTTGTTGCAGGGAAGAGGGTTAACACTTAGGGTTAGTCCTGAAAGGATCATTTTGCACTGTATGTAAACCGTACTGAGAGGCCACGTGGCACAGGGGTGAAGTGTTGAACTAAGAAGGAGGCGGCCACGGTTCAGTCATGAAAGCCCATGAGGTGACTTTGGGCAACTTATTTTCTCTCTTTCAGCCCAACCTACCTCACAGGGCTGCTGTGCGAGGACCACTAAGAAGAGGAAGTGCCTCCGTATGCTACCTTGAGCACATTAAAAAAAAAGGCCGAGCATCCAATAAATAAATAATGATGCTGTTTGGGAGGGTATTATTTCTGTCATTGTCTTCTGTTTGGCCACCAGGTTGGTAGAATATTAGAGGCCGACTGGGAGACAGAAGTAGAAATTCTGTCCTTGCCCCCCTTTAAATATACCATTGTTAAGGAAGTTTCTGCTGCTCCCAGATGCTCCATATACATCTACAAACCTGTTTGTTTTCTCTCAACACCAAAGCCTACCACATATGAGGAAAGTTCCCATCTCTGCTGCTTGACCCTCTCATTGCCATCGAATGCATGGTAGCAATTGCAAAGCCTCCCCCACCCCCCCGCACCAGCAATAGCTGGATGTGTGTGAAATATTGGTCCTGGTAGTCCCAAAAGAGCATTTCCAAAAGGCAAATGGACTTCTTTGGTTGTTTTCCTTGAAAAGTCCAATTGCTTTCTGAAAAAAAGCACCTTTGGCACAACCATGACCTGGCTGACTGAGAATCTCTACAGATTTTCCTTGAAAACGTTTTGCTTCTCATCCAAGAAGCTTCTTCAATTCTCCCTTCTTCAGAATTGAAGAAGCTTTTTTGGATGAGAAGCGAAATGTCTTCAATGGGAGGAAAAAACCAAGTCCAGTTGCCTTTTGGAAAAGCACTTTTTGGACAACCATGACCTACTGTAGGTAATTGAGAATCTCCATAGGTCTTGGCCTTTGTAGTGTCCGAGAATAAGGTTTTGAATTTCCCACTGCTTCAGGTATGGCAGAAGCACCTTCCTTGTATTGGCCTGCTGTGGTCTGTTCTCCCAAGCTATGTATCCTGTTGCAAAGGGGAGGATACCAACCAGTTCCCCATAAAATGGATTCCTTTCTTCCCAAGAGAGGTGTAGTGGCATGGAGGCAGAACAGGGAGGATCTGCATAGAGTACCAGTTGCACCATGGCAGAGTTCATACCACATGAGAAATGGTTGGAACTGCATTCTTGTGATCTGGTGTGTTAGCAGCTACGCTGGTTGCTTTGCACCCCAACAGTTCTTCCTAGAATTATCTTTTTTTCGTTCTTTCTTGACCATTGACTGGAGCATCCTTACCCCCCCTCTCCGTGGGAGACAAAAGAAAATACTTACTTTGTCCTTCTTGGCCTAGCAAAATGGAGCATTATGTAGTCTATACCACCAACATTTGCAAGTGGAATTTGTGGTATGAAAGCAAATTTATCAGTCCAATGAAAACATAAGGTAAGGTTGTGGTTCTGTGAGAGTCTGTCCTTTCTGATTTTTTCTCTTCGCAATGGCAAAAGCAACCATGTTATGGAGTCATTTTTCTAAAATTATGTTGGAGCATATGCACAAGGATACCCAGGGAAGGCATTGTTTGAATTTTGGTTCATCAGATAGATGCTGTTCCTCCAGAAAAATAAATATGAATTAATCACATGGACCAAGAGAGGGAAAACTTTCCAGGAGACACATAGAACTGGAGTCTGGTAGAGGAAACAGGAAAGGAAAATAAAAAGAAATCAGCAACGAATGAGTTTTGTTGAAAAATAAATTTATTTACAGGGCAGGATCCCGGAGAGTTTCGTCATAAAAATAAACAGGATCCAAACCCCAGTGCAGAGGTAACTAGAGAGGGACAGATCCCTATCACCTCTGGCTCAGGGACCAAGACCAGTTCAACAATGAAGAGAAACAGGGAAAAGAAATAATTTCCCAGACCATCTTGTAGGACTTCCTCCATGGGAAAAGAATCCCAACAAAATATCTACTTCAACCAAAAATGTTAAATCCCTGGATTTTGCCCTGTTCTTTTCACATTATCTCACCAATCCCTGCTACACTGACACTCTTAGCAACTCAAAGTGCCACTGAGAAAGAAAGAAATTCTGAATATCATAGACTCAGCATGTTCAAGTGAGAAAGGCAAAAAAGACACTCCTGGTTTTAGTATGTGTTGGTACACTCTCTTGCTATAAATTTAATCAAATATTCTTGGAATCAGTCGTGCAAAGTATCCCATTCAGAGCCTAGGAGGGAATCATCATTTCCCCCTAACATTCTCCCAATTAAATTTGGAGGCTACAGTCCTATTTCTATGGTCAAACATAAGCCTGGATGCACATTCCCATCAAAGCTTTGCAGAATGACAGATCAAGCTCTTAGCCCTTTTCATCAAGAATGGCCACGCCAAATTAATGCAGGTTGGCTCCAGCTTTATTTTATTCAAGCCCTATGGGGGTCAGAGGTCATCCTATCTTCTTGGTCCCATCTTTTCAAAATCTAAAAGCAGCAATCATCTAAAAGCAGCCTCTTGAAAATATAAGACCAAATGCAAGCTGAAAGACTTGCAGAATGTAGACAGCATGTGAAATGGAATGAAATAAAGTCATGGTGTTTTATATAAACCACAGAACTGAGCAATAGTATTTTTCCTGGATTGTACTCTTGTTACACAGCAATGCTCCACCATGTCCAATTCTCTACCACCACCACTTTGGTTTCATTAAAGAATAAACGACTGATTACCAGTTGGGCATTGCAGAAAAATACACTTTATAACAGGAGCAAAATGTACTCACAGCTGCAAACCCAGTGTACATTCCAGGGAAAACAATGGTACACCTGATTCTTTCGTGAGGAAACACAAACCTCAATGGGTCTTTAAAATTAATGATACGGTGGTATCAGCTCTTTGGGATGGAAGTTCATTGACGTTAAATTTGGTGCCCTAGTCCATTACAATTAATAATAAAGAGTTTATGGTGCTTTAAGATTCCTGGTAGAGACTGGGGGCTCTTATTTGTAAAGTGAAATGATTTGCTCTATAATTTTGTTTTCACTTGATTATTTTATTGCAGAGACTTGGATCTTTGCTGGAAGAGGTCAGACTTCAGTCTTAAACAAGGGGGTTGTTTTGGAATTCACTAGCCATACATATGAGATTGAGTCTTGCCTTATTTTCCAGATTTCTTTTCTACAAGGTCTTAAGTATGTAAGCTGTATGGCTGTCTTTTAGGACTGTCATCATGAATAGTACTGAACAATTTCAGGGCAAATAAGCCTGCTCAACATCCTACCGACAATGGCACCTGCTCATTCCTGCCTTTTGTGCACTGTCAAAGAATTCCTGCCTCTGTTTATAAAAATAGTGGCAACTTTTCCTATTAAATTTACTCGTTTCGAAAAGTTGGCCAGCTGGCAACTAGAGCTTCAGCAGTTTTTAGCCATTATGTAGAAATACGAATTTCTCACAGGTAACTTTTCTCTCTTCTACATCAAAAGCCTCCTCCCTTTAAATGTCATCTTGTAAGAGGAGGACAAAGTGCAGTATTTCATGGCTATAAAAAATCTTGTCAAAGAAACACACTCAAACCAATGGTTTGAGAAGTGTGAGGAATGCTATGTATTGTGCATTTTAGGATTTTACTGGAATGGAGAGAAAATGTACTTTCGTGATCATCTGATCTAGGATATCTCCTGACTTAAACTGGGGGAGTATTTTAAGGATACTGCTGCTTCTCTCTCATTTAACATTTTGCCAAGCAGAGACAGTACACAGTTTATTAAAGTACTTCATCTTTTCACCATGAGGAAGGTATAAAAGGATTCACATCTACTGCCTTCACCCAGTTCAATTAAAAATTTTGGAAGCAAACCCATGGATTTCAATGGACTTAAAAATGCAGATAATGAAAGACCCCCATTTAAGATTAATTTACTTTTGTGGTAAGAATACTATCAACTACCATTATTTTTATCGATGTTATTTGAAAGATATTAACCATTTTCACAGTAAATTATCTGAATTACCTGTTTTCCCTTTCTTTGAAGATAAAGGAATCTATAGCCCTATGAATCTTGAAGAGTTACTTATGAAAGGAATATAAATATATACCTATGTGTCTGTATTCTTAATATATATACCTTTATTACATATCTCTGTGTGTCTCTGTGCTTCTCTCTCTATCTCTCTCTCTCTCTCTCTCTCTCTCTCTCTCTCTCTCTCTCTCTGTGTAAAATGTTTACAATCTTCTTTAATAATCCTTTTGCAATTGCTCCTTGAACATGCTGCTATAGCAGGGATACCTTTGTTGTATGTGTCAGCAATAATATATGGCTACAAAATATTGTCTTACTCTAGCACAAAGTTTCTGAAAGCTGCACAAGTTGAAGTGAGGAAAGACTAGGACCGTAGTGCTACTGTTTGACTCTGGGAGCCACACCCTCCTAAGCCCTATTAGGACTTTAAAGCAATTAACCCTGAAGACCAAGCTTCAGGATGGAGAGTGCCAAAGCAGCCATTGGTCCTAGACAAGATACTTGTAAAGCTACTTTGCTGGGTGCTCTCAATAAAACTGGGCAAGCCCAATGGCACCTGCATGAGAAAAACAGAGGTTTAATGTGGAAAGCCAATGACTTAAGAAAGCAACCATACCCCAAAGGGTTTAAACATGTGAATCGGCTTCCACATGGCTTGACCATAGGTCAATAATGGCTTACATGACTTATTCATTGTTTGCATATGGTGTACTCAAAAGTATAACCACATTTCACTTACAGTTTACAAGAAACAATGTTTGCAATTTTACTAATGGCTACTCATGGTTTACCCATGGCTTGCATGTAGGAAGGCTAAAATAAAACTGAAGGTTATTGTATGAAAGTACACTGCAGATCCATTACAATGCAAATACTTACTCTTGATGTACTAGTGGCATTACATAAATGTGCCACAAAATAACTCTGTTCATTTTTTTACACATCAGCTTGAATGCTTTGTGCTCAGCCACAATATTGTCTTCCTTTCCATCTGTTTGCTGAATATATGAGTATAGCATGCATGTGTGTATATGTATATGTGTGTGTTATGTGTATACACTCACATACATACCCATATACCCACACCCACACACATGCATGCTGTGCTCAATTTACTTTAAAGCACAGTTTACTTATACACAAATCACATATGATTTACACATGATTTGAATGGTAACACCCATGAATTGTACCTGATTGATTTGCAGATTGCTGATTACACAAAGTGCCTAATTTATTAAATAAAACTGTAAACCACCTCTTATAAAGCACTTAGATTTCTCCCAGGAGGAGGCAATATGGAAGTGCAACAAAAATATAATCATCATTATTATTAATGCTACAGAATAGGATGATTAAAAATAAACCATATTTTTCTGGCTATAAACGTTTGTGTTTGAAGCCTTCCCAAATCCGGTATCTAAAATATTGATTAAATCTTGAATCTCCTACTCAGTTTCATCTCTTTCTTGCCAGAATAAATCCAGGTAGACTTGCTTAATTCCCTATGAAATCGTATTCTAGCCCATCACTTCAAAATTACAACAGCGCTCCATTGGGCATAAATGTAGCATATCTTTTAAACTCACTTCTACACCAATCACATAGAAAAGTTGGAGCAGGGAGTGAGTTAAAAGCAAGTTGGCATCTACATGGTGAAACCTGCTCTTAGTTCACCTCTCTGCAGTCAGTTTCCCAGGTAATTTAATTAAAGTTTTACATACTGAATGAGACTTCTGCTAGAGCATAGAAAAATCACTTGGGAATACAGTACAAATTGTGAGGAGGTAAGCCTGTTTGCAAAAAATTCAGGCACAATCCTCTTTTGCTTTCTTAGCTGGGTCCCTTACCCTGCTATCCATTTTCATCATGACTGATTCATATGTAAGAGTTTAACCCACAGATTTTCTGACATTCTAATCTAAATCCCAGTGATCACTAATTTAAGTGAAGTCATTCTCCAATGATAGATTTTCTAATACCCAAGTTCAGAGTCTGGCCTGACCTTCTCATGTTTGCTTTGATCCTTCTTATTGGTATTAATGTGTTGAATTGCTCTTACAGAGCTCACTTTCATTATCCATATTCTAAGGAACTGCTCGGTAGCTGTTAGTATTCCTGGAACGATACTAAGGATTCCAAGGGACATTGCAAGGAACACCTTCAGCACAAGGCAAGATAGTGTCTATGGGACTGCACTCTCTCCAAATACACCCTGGAAAAGGCTTCAGACTGGTGTCTTCTCAATAGTTTGGACTAAGACTTGAGATCTTCAACTATCACAGTTGGAAACTACTCTTATAGAGAACCTGGTCCATCATTATTGAAGTTCCATTGCAAACTCTACTGGGAATAATTTCAAAATCACATTTCTCCACCCTACGCCCTAATCTTTTCACTTCAAAATTTGTACACAGGTACATACAAACAATTAGAGAGCCAAATGCTTTCCAACTTCACTTTAAAAGAATCTTTTCTCATTCCCATCCTGTGGTTTAAAAAATAGCTATCAAAATGGACAGACGAAAAGATAAATATAGATCTGAACCATCTCCTTTTCTCTTAATACAACTCTCTTGACAATAGATAAAATTGTGATATATAGATATAGATACTCTGTGAAAAAATAGAAGGTGCCAGGAACTCTGATTAAGAATTGGCTGATACCTCTGAAATAGCATATCTTTTGTGGCATTAACAAATACTTATGGATAACCTCCAAAAAAACCCACAATAAACTAATAATGAAATTCTTGTCATCTGAATATATGAGTTCTAATAAACCCACTGACAAAGAGACACAGCCCTTTGCAGAATCCCTTTATGATGCCTTTGAAATAAAATGTGAAACTATAGAAATATACCATTTCCACTGTTTCCATTAAAAAAAAGATTTTTTGGCTCCAGGAATTGAAGAGATTGTAAGATGGTGGATTTGTCATTGCTATTTCCAGGATGACTCAAGAGTTGGAAGAAAACTGGAGAGGTATGTGAGATCAGGATCAATCTGTAATGAACATTTTCCACCATGATAGCCGATGCCTGATATTTCTTCTACGATGACAGAAACGAAACCATAAAAAGCAGTCAAAAATAGAGAGGGTTAAGATCTCCCCTTTGGCCATTTCTGTCGTGACCTCTGATCGCCAGGAAATAAATTAAGGAAACCATTCTGCTATAAAAAAAATTAGGTCTTGAATTCAGTAAGCAGACTTCATTCTCTGGTCTCCACGTTGACGAATCGGTGACTTTTGACCAATGGGGGGAAATGATCAAAACCTCCCCAGCTATAATCTTGGTGTCAGATGGAGAATTTTTCTCCCAAAGAAATACCAGAAACATTCCAACTTCAGTGAGTAAAAAAAAAATCAAAAATCACAATTAACTGAGTTTAAACTAAATGCAACTGATGCTGTTGCTTTTGCTGGTCAAATAGAAGATGGCTGACAGTTTATTCCTACTGTGTTGCACAGCAAACACATCCCGTTATTTTTTTTCCCCCTCTATGAAACCAAATCAAATACAACAATGACTTATCGGCATTCTTGGAAGAAACATGATCAACAGTGCTTCCTCTTCTCTACTTTGTTCACTTGCAACCGATGTGAGTTGCTATGGCACTCCCACACCTATCCATCCAAGATCAAAGCTGACCAAAATTCCTTATGACTGTATATCCTGCCAAAACAAAAATGGCTTGCATATCAACGTGTTGTCCATATATATAGACAAAACAAATAGGACTGGCACTGGTTTCTTTGTATACTCCTAAAATGAACCTGGCTGGCAGGATCTACTTACTTCTCTAATAATAACTAAGCTAAAAGTAAGCCAGGAAAAAAAAAGGTAGAGATGAAGTGAGAGACTTGATTTATCTTGCAAAGTGGATGAAGATTGGTAGCCTTCTTGACCTTGGACCATCAGATGAACTGTTATTAAAAGTGACTACCACCACAGGGGACAGATAAAGAAAGCCATATTGCCACAACAGTGTCAAATAAGGACAGCCTCTTGGAGAGGAGACCAAATAAAGCTTAAATTCTCGTTGCCCTCACAGACATATTTGAGGGCTGCCTGAATTTTGCAACAAGAAGCAAGTGCGACACATCAAGTGCTTGATACCAGCAAAACACCATTTGGTTTCAAAGAAAAAAATCTGGCAGATCAAAGATTAATGGATGAATCTGCTTGCTATGCCATTTTCATTCTTCAAGCTGACGCGGCTTGAATCATCAAAGGGTTCTTCCAGTTAATGAAGGGACACATAGCTGTCTAGCTGAAGTAGACCCAAGTGCTTGAAAAGAAACTCAAGCCAGTTCTTTGGCAGGAGTAGAGAATATGGTGATGCAGAGGAAAGATTATGGCTTCTGGGGACCAGGAGAAAGGACTACAGGAGTGGAGAGTCCATCCACACTGAGTGACGGGATGTGAACCTGTGAGCTAGAATTACTGGGAAACTGAAAAGAGAGAAAAAGGGAAAAGCTTAGGATCTGCCTAATGATTGCCTATGAAAAAACAATTTTGAAAGGGCATGATTTGAAGCGTGATTGTTGAAATGCTCCATCTTCTCCTTTCCTTATTCCAAATCTCTACACAAGCATGCCACATACACAAACATTGGCTTTCCAACAAAAGCCATTCTTAAAAGTAAAAAAAATGCAGGAGCCTTAAAGACCTGGCTGTTCTCCCAGGCCTGAAGTTAGGATGACTGGAACCCCTTCTGAGTTTTTTTGTTGTTGGCTAGATTTGACACCCTACACTTTTCTTTTATCTACTTTCTTATCTCTTGCTAGTTTTGTTTTTTAATAATTTTTTAATTTTTATATTATTGTGAGCTGCCCAGAGTCATTTGTAATTAGGCAGTGCTAAATTAAATTAAATTAATTCAGAACAAAGCTAGGGCTATTGGGGGCTGAAACTAATATTTTGTAATCCCACTGTTGAACAGAGTGTCAAGTTTGTATTGTACATTAGGTCCACGCTCGACTCAATTAAAAATAACATACAAAGAGGTCCATCAAGCTTATTTTAGGATGTTCGTATCCTCTTGAATTACATTCCAATTGCATGGAAGCTGATATCTGGACCCAAAAAAGTCGATTGCTCATGTCTTACTTATAGCCGTAAGATTCATTCAGCATTGGAAAGATAAGAACTCCAACTACTCAGTTGGTTAGCAAAACTGATATTAGTAACTTATGAACACATCACTTCTTGACATAGTTCAGCTATGGATGATTATAATGAAATATGACTTTATTTTACTGAAGTGCTTATGTAAAATGTTTATATATGTATAGGTATCTGGTAAAATGTGCCTTATACCAAAAACATAGCCAAGTTCATTCCCAATCCAAACTAATTCTTCATTCCATACTTGCTAACGAGGCCTGCAAATATCCTAAACACATACAGCCTTCATATATTCCTTTTATGAGCCAAGCTTGACTATTCTTCCACTCTCTCAAGAAATTATGACTTCAAATCCATCCACTATAGTGATCCCAATCTCAAGTTTTACCTTCCCCTCACAGACACCCTTTCTCTCCCCTCACAGATGATATAGATTTCAAACCATACCTGGAAGGAAAGCTTAGCTGGGCTACGAGGTGCAATGGGGCTCAGGGTACTCCAGAAATGGATGGTTGGTGGCAAGGAACTTGGGGTGAGCAGTACTGGAGTCTGCAAAGAAGATCAGAATAAAACAACAAAAACATTTAAGAAAGGAAAACTAGCAACATCCCAATTCTTCAAAATAGCCACTTATTGCATTGGCCATTTTTTCCAAGTTTGGTTCTCACCAAGAAGACAAAGAAAGATTTTGAAGGAGAGAGTTGGCACTCTTCTCTTGCGAATATTCTCATTTTTCGACAGGTATTAAAGAGACATTTCCCTTCTTTGCATACAGAAAAGCATCAGTGCTGTGGACAATCTTATAACTTTCTACTTTGGTGTTTATCTGGTTATAAGTATTTTTAAAATCACAATTTATTATTGAAGAGATATACTTTTTTAAATTATGCATTATTATTTGACAGACATAACCACTTGCAACACGCAAGCTTATCATTCAGCTGCAAGCAATTTTTGGAACTTGGCAAACCATTTTTTTCCAATCTCCACCTCAGCAGCTAAAATATCCACAATTGTCAGTAGACATCAGCTTTCAAAAGTCACCAATACTAAATGAAGTTGGGCTTTTCTAACCATAATGGTCATTTAAAAAACCTCTTCAGAAACATCTAGGTAAAAGTATCAGTGAAAGGACTTCCCCAATAGCGTCAGGCCATAAAAGTATAAATTTTCACCTAGACTATCAGAGACTCCTTTCTAATATCCAGAATATCTCCTCAGATTTCTCTTGTGTCTGGTCTAGTAAGTAAAAAAATCAATTGCTGGTATTCAGGGAGCAGAGCTAATCCTGAAGGCCCTAGTTGTCCTACTGTACGGGTATAGCTTTTAGATATTAATGATAACAATGATGATGAAATAATAGTAGTAGTAGTAGTAGTGGTAGTGGTAGTGGTAGTGGTAGTGGTAGTAGTAATCTTCAAAGGAATTTTAAGCAATCTATTTAAATCAGGTTTGCTCCTTGCAGTTTGGAAAGCACGTCCAGGTTCTATCCCAGGTTTGGGGGACAGCTTAAAACTCAGCGGAACCTGCTGTTAAAACAAGAGAATGTCACACTGTATAAACATTTCATGTGTGCTGGCTTGCAAGATTGCCAAGCTTGCAGAGAAGAACATGAACATGTCCGGGGATAAAAATGGGTTTTGGCTGCACATGTGGTATACTGGTTAAACTATTGCCAAACTTTCCTCTCAGCAGGCAATACTATGGGTGGCCCAGATGCAGTACAGTAAGTATCTTACTAAGAAGTATTGTGTGAATGCCTTGATTAGTGGCAGAGGTCAATATTTTTGTATTCATATAGTAATCACTTTTTTCCCTAATTATAATTTTTTTACACCAATCCAATCCACTGAGCCTCTAAATGGGGTATAACAGTTCACCCAAAACTGGCTTGATGTTATTTACTTGCAATATGTGGTCAACGGCACATAGAAGATTTCAACTTGGCATGTAAGAGAAGTAAATGATAAAAAGTGTTATGAAATGAATGAAAGAAAAACCTGATACACTTTTTGTATGAAACCAAGAGAAATGGGAAGGATGTAATGGATATGAATGAAGGTGATCTAGTCTTGTGGACTGGAGTTGCTGCAAACATGCAGGTATGTGAAAGTGTAGGCTTAATTATGAACAAAATGGCTAAAGTGTACATCCGGAAGAAAGAATTAATGCCCCTTTTACGCTCTTTTGGAGATCTGTGAAATCAGGAATTCATAATATGAAAGAGACATCTTATCCTCCACTGATTTGGAAATCAATAGAAAAGAATCAGGGATGAGTTTAAGGAAAATTGTGCAACATTCTGAATGGGTGTGATGGGAGGGGAATTATTCTGAGGGGGACATGGATGTGTGGATAGATAGAAATAAAATGAGAGTACAAAATGTGATTGGACTGTTAGGAGACCCAGGAATAAATAAGAAAGATAACTGCTGAGCATCTGTTTAGAAGACCTATGTAGTATTATAAGTATCATGGAAAAGGGATAAATCAAAAAAACCTGATGAAAGACTTAAGATAGTGATCATTATTAAGAGTAGATCTTGGAGAAAATGTACACAGAAGGAAACAAAGCTGATGAAAGAACAACTGCAGGAAAAGTAAACAATATGAAAAAAATGTATGAAAAATATTAGCTTAGCGTTAGCCTCCCAACAGGACAAATAGAAAGGGGACATGAGGAAAGAGGGCATGAAAACTGCTTGGAAGAGAGAGAGAGAAAACGTTGCATTCCAAAGTGTATAGAAGGGAAAGTATGAAAAAAAGATGCTTGGTGGAGTTATGAACTGAAAGAGAAATTGCTCAGAGAATTATTGTGGCAAAAATGAGGATGAGATAAGGATGTATAGAGTATAACATGCAGAGAGAGTAAAAGATAATTGCATAAATTAAAAGCTTGTTTTTTTTAAGACAACTGTCTAATTGACAGGCTGCACAAGATGGAACCAGAAAAAACTGTTCCAACATGCCTAGGCCTGCACTGCTTCTCACATACAACCTGTTTCCTTGGCATTCTTTTTTCTTTTCTTTTTTTTTTGAGTAGGGGCCATGGTTGTTCTGCTATTCTAGAAGACCCCAAGAATTCTTCACAAGTGATCTACACTACAGCAGTGAGTTACCACTTGGGGAACTTGAAAAGTAACTCAAGTTACCGATCAATGCACACCTTAAGGAAAGTGATTGTAGGGTGTCCCCCCGCCCTTCAGGTACATAATGCTGGCTACTAGAAGGAAAAACAAAACCAGAAAATGGATCAATTGATGCCTTTAAAGTGTCCCACATTAAAGCTGTAAGGACAGCACCATTTGCTGGCACCGAATGCAATTTTCTCAGCATGCTGGCACAAGAGTGCAGTTTTGTCAACATACGCTTTGCTAATTTAGGAGGAATGAACATTAAACATGAGGATTCAGGTTTTTGCTGTTGGGCAGATCCCTGATAAATATATGAACATGAGAAAGTCTAACTCAAATGTATTAATTGAGAAAAAAGGTAAGTGCCAAGCGTGGAATGTTTTCCATGAATGTGGAGTTGAAGGAGGGTTGCTGAATGCAACACAAGTGGCATACAAGTAAAATATATTAAATGCTTCCTGAATCATTCCAACACCAAGAACAGAGCAAGAGAATATCTGATGTTGTACCTGGAGCCAGTGACAGTGTGGTGGCAGGGAAAGTGGGTCAGAAAATGCAATAAATTAATAAATAAGGAATGGTTGTGGTGATTTTAGAGATGTGCTAGTCAGAGAAGTGAATATGCATGTCCTTTTGTATGTAGATAATTCCATTTACTGGCTGAGAACCTGAACGATTTGCAATTATGTTACATCAGTGATGGCTAACCTTTTCTGGACTGAGTGCCCAAAGCGCGCATGTGTCGCCCGAACCCCCAAAATGCAATGCGTGTGCAGTCCCTGCTGCACGTGCCCTGCCCTCACGCATGCACACATGGGCTCCTGCATGCGCTCTGCCCCCACACATGCATGTGTGCCCCTCCCCCTGCGCATGCACGTTCGCCCCATGAATGTGCAGCAGAGACCCGAAGACCAGCTAGCCAGCAGGAGGTGCGTGTGCATGCACAGCAGAGCTGAACTAAGGCGACAGCTCACATGCCATCAGAGAGGACGCTGCGTGCCAACTCTGGCACACGTGCCATTGGTTTGCTATCACGGTGTTACATGGCATGATATGTTAATGGAATAAACATATGCAATTAATACATAAAGGGCAAAAAGAGCAACTAAATAAATGCATACATTTAGTGAATGTTTATCGATATGGGGAAATGGATGGAATTTTTTAAGATATGCCCATCCTTTTGGAAAAGTAATGGGAAATACATCAGCTGCAAGAAACGAATGTTTATCTAAATGTACAAAAGCACGATTCTGCACACTCTATTATATGAGTGCTGGAAATGTCAGAAGAAATATAACAGTATTTTGAGTGCAGTGGAAAATAAGATACATAAGAAGTGTGCAAGTGTACAAAAAGAGGTACGGCTGGGAATGAACGAGTGATGAAAGGATGTATGAGGAATGCAAAAGTTAAGTGCCCGTGCTAAAGTAGAAGAATGAGGTGGTTTGGTCACACAGAGAACATGAATCAGCTATATTAATGTGCTTTCCTACCATTCCTGCATTGGAAGTATGTTGACATGTTTCCTTCAAAGCTTACCTGCAGTTTAATGTGAGGTTGTTTTAGGGCAATGATTGGTAGGTTCCCTGCTATCCTTCTCCACCCACCCGGTATTGTCTATCAATGGTAAAACCAACCATCAATCACTTTTCTCAACATGTACAAGGGTAAGGTACAACAAGGTATTCATTTGTATTATTTCTGTATGTTCACTGAGTGCTTTCCATGGCGAGCTGAATCACCCGTGAAGTGGGCTTTTTCTCTTCTTATGGGGGATGGAATTCATGTAATGTTTTTGAAAAAGTTTTTGCCATAGGAATAGGGCTCTCTTAATTTCTGAGTAGAGACCGATATTCTCATTGCAATTTCAATAGAAAAACACCTCTTCCTCAATTTGGCATGCCTCTCTAAGCAGTCAGGTAATTTAAATAACTAAGCCAAACCGCACATTATACGCCAAGCACTAGCCATGACATGGATAGTAGACCGACGGCTATATGTATGGTGGCAATGATAGGAGAGAGAAACCGTAGAGCTGGGTAGAGAAAGTTACAGTAGGGGGAAGGGGGAGGCATTTTGATAGGCAGGTGGGATTAAGAGAGATGTGCCCAAGAAGAGTGACTGGATCAAGAGGAAAAGGTCTGAGATTCAGGGTGAGATGGAACTGATGAGGTTCTCAAAAAGAGAAAGCTGAGAAGTTTAAAGAACCAAAGACAATGTAGGAATCAGGACATGGATGTGGTGGAAGCAAAGATAGACTGTAAGGAAGGAACAGTAGGAAGAGGTGTAGTGAATGGATGGAGCAGTTTGGTGCAGTAGTTATTGGGGTAGAAAACATGAGTGTTTTAATCCTGCCTTAGACAAAAAAGCCAGTTGGGTGACCTTGGGCTGCTCTCAACTTTAGGAGGGAGGCAAAGGAAAACCCAAATCTGAAATCTTGCCAAGAATACTGCAGGACATGTTCAGGCACTCGCCAGGAGTCAACACTGACTTGAAGGCACACACCCCACCACCCCAAAAGTGAATCGTAAATAAGAATTAGTTATATGTTCTTTTCTTCCCTGTTATCTCCTGCCTTTAATTCCTTATACTCATTACTTTGCATTTATTTTCTGTGTCTTAAATACTACTGCTAATCTCTGCCCAATCCCAAGAAACAGTGTGATAGGTCTGTCTGTTTTTCTGCCTGGCACTCCAAGGAAACAGTAAGCATCCTGTTCATATTTGATGTATCCACACAAAAAAACCAGATCCCTTTAACTTCGGAAAGGGATCCCCAGTTGCATTCCTAACTCATGGGAACGGATCGAAATCCAGTAAGAAAAATATGGTCTCACCAGTGCATGGGAGGAAATAACCGTGGTTGGTGTCAAGGTGCTTCCCGTCCCACCCGGCGCCAGGAGGCTGTTAACAGCTGCATTCACTTTTTCTTGAGTTGGCAATGAAGGAAGCTCCAAGACTTTAGGCTTCTTGCCCTTCTGCGGCTGTCCCTCAAGAGAAACAGACACCAGGCTGGGAGATAACTGGGCTTCCTTCTTCAGTAGCCTCTCTCCGTCTTGTTGCAGATCGGCCTCCACAGATTCCTTCTCCGGAGAAGACTTCTCTGGAGGAGCTGTCTCTTCCTTCACTCCGCCATCCATTAAAACCATCAGAGCAGCTGCTTCTTCGTCAAGGTCCAGGTTCTCCTCCACTTTCACTAGCACCTTCTCATCAAGGGCAGGAGTCTCCAAAGGAATGGGCTCCACTATGACCTGGATGGGGACAGAGGTGATAAAAGTGATGCTACCAGGAAAAGATTTGGGAGATCAAAGAGAGTCTCCTAAACAAAGCAGAACCAGTTTACTTGGTTTGGGAGTTAATTATTGTTTACAGGGGAAGTCCCAAAAATAAAACCCAGAGCCTAACTTTGCTCAAATGTTTCATTTGGTACTGTAGAATAGTTGTCAGGCACAGCTCAATTTGCTTCCAGAGTTCTCTGCTAATAACCAGTCCTATTGTAAAAAAAAAAAAAAATCAGTACTCACTCTTGATCTACTGATCTGGGACTAATTTGTTTGCTCTATTCTCCTTAAAACTAAGCTTTCATAAAATGTATCTTGCAGGTTAGTCATACATTCTCTTTCCTTCAAAACACTGTCAGATTATTTCAAGGTGGTCATGAAACTGCTCTCTCCTGGTCACGGCCACGGCCACGGCCACGGCCACGGCCACGGCCACGGCCACGAAACATGCTCTCCTGAGGTATTCGGAAACGTATTGTCTCTACAAAACCATTTTCCCCAGTCTGGTGTCCTTCATATGTGCCAAAAATAAAGTTCCTAAAATTCCAAGCCAGGATAGTCACTGTCTGTATAGGCTGGGGATTCTGAGAATTGCAGTTTCAATACATCTGGAGGGCACAGGGTTCAGAAAAAGCTTCTGTTAAAAAAAAATGGATCCCAGCAAAAAACTATTAGCAGGCTGGTTACAATTTTAATTTGAAGCTCTTTTTCTATGTCCAACAGTACCTAGGTTACCACATCAACCTAAAACACCATGTGAGTTTTACCTTAGTATGTTATATGAACCAATCGATTTCTAAATCATGATTTACATTACGGCATAATCTATGATGCTGCCACAGAAATGTGCTTAGTCAACACACCATTTCTAAGCACATAATTTAGCACAATATGAGACTCTAGTCATTGATTATATTCTAAATCAGTGGTTCTCAACCTTCCTAATGCCGTGACCCTTTAATACAGTTCCTCATGTTGTGGTGACCCCCAACCATATAATTATTCCTAAGACCATCGAAAATATGTGTTTTCCGATGGTCTTAGGGTCATTCGACCCCCAAAGGGGTCGCGACCCACAGGTTGAGAACCACTGTTCTAAATACATAGTTATTTTTTATTGTCTAGCTCCTCTCTCTTCTCAGGCTTCTTCTAAACATGTTCTCCAGTCTAAATCCACTTCATAAGCTTTTTCTGGCTATGTATTATCCCAGCCATTATTCCAGCTATGGCCATTTCTATATTGGCCATCCCCTTTCTCATAATTTTCGATAACATGTCCCTTATGGTGCAAACAAACAGAAAAAGAAATAAAACAAGAGCCCCACTTTCTGATCCTTACTTGTTTATAAAGTTGTTTGAGAGTTATTGTTCATTCTGTATCTATGATATACAATTTAAACATAAAGCAACTTTAGAAAAGCTCTTCTCAGTTTTTCCTCTTCATTTCCTTGTGTGTCTGTTTCCATCTCCTTTCAGCTACGGTTTTAATACTTACTTGCTTTATATATTTATAGTTAAAACGTAGTTGCTCTCTGTACTACTTTTATACACATACACATGAATGCACAAATGTGAATTTTTGTACAAATACAAATTAAAATCATATTCTAATCATATTCTTTCTTAGGCCTGGATTTCCTATGATGGGTCCTGTTTTCCCTACACAGTATCTTCCTTTGATTTTCATATTATAGTTTTATACTTCTATACCCTTTGTATATTATACTGCTTTATTCTGGTCTTTTGCCATAATAAGGGGTTTTTTGTGTGTGTGAAATTAAGAAAATCCCCGTTGAGTCACAGCAAAAGCTAGTCTAATTCAGCATTCGGCAAAGTGCTCAACAACAAATAGTGGAGCTGTTTGCAAGTGGGATACATGTCTAATAACACTGTCAACTGGTAATTAGGACATGCAATTTTTGATTCTGGAGGTTTCTGTTTAAAAGGTATTTCCCCTTTTAAAAACATCTAATAAAAGGTCATGACCACAGCTGGTAGCTGCAAATTTGATATTTACCGTAGCGAACGGATGGCTACACATTAAATGTCGTAAAGCAGAAGAAAAACATCACATGATGCATCTAATTCATTAAAACCAAGATGGAAAATTTTTTTAAAATATAGAACCTAGCTGCATTTTAAAGCATTTTAATCTGTGATGAAATTTTTAAAAAGTGTAACTGTCTGTTTAAAACAGAAGAACACATTCAGAGTGCCTCTGTTTAAATGCCACTTAAGGCTCTTGAAATCCTTGAGAAAGACCCCAGAACTCCTCTAAAATTCCCAACAAATAAGAATAATAATAATGGTAAGTAGATAAAAATGCCAAATCCAGTCTAAATTTATGGCTGACTATGCAATGGACCATAATAATTGAATATACGGTATATATATATATTTTTAAAGAAAATAATAAGAAAATAAAAACTAATCTGTATATGAAGTATTACCTGGAGAGTAAGGAATTGCAGAGGATATAGAACAACTGAAACAAAGTGTCATGGTTATTGCAGAGAAGATCAAGAGATATGACAAGTGAATATGAATATTCCAACAAATTTTGCAGGTTAGAGCAAATTGGCATCAATTCTGTAAAACCTTTGAAAATGGGAAAGGACTGACAAATAATGAAAAGCATGACAAGAAAAGATCCTAAAGTTTTAGAAAGGTTCTTGGAGAAAACAATATAAGTCACAGTAGGAATCCAATATAGATTAAGCAAGTTAAAAAAAATAGTGAAAGTACTTATATGGAAGAAATTACGATAACTAAGAAATGGTATGAAAGCTGGCATGACGAAATGCCAAAGGCCCACGGAACGCTGTTACCTTCCCAGCAAAGATGGTCTCTATTTTTCTACTTGGATTTTTTACATGCTTTCGAACTGCTAGGTTGGCAGAAATTATCGTCATAGATTCTGGCTAAAATCAATGACAAATCTACAGTTGAGATTGGCAGGTCAGATGAATAAGGTTTTGGAAGCATCAGAAAACAAATTAAAAATGCCTAACAACTGGAAAGTTATTCCTATTTCAGACTGAGAAGGAGAAGGGAAACAAGCCCGGAAACTATAGGCCCATCACCTGTTTGCCAACAACATACAAGTTACTTACGGGCATAAATGCAAATCAAATCTATAGTAATTTGAAAAGAAATGATTTACTCCCTGTAGAAAAAAAAAAGGGTGCTCCAAAAATTTGAGGGAACGAAGAACCAGTTGATTGATTGACATTTTTAAAAGAATTTGGGAGGGGGGAAAGCAAATATATTTACACTTGGATAGGCTGCAAAAAGGTGTTCAATTCTCTTTCACATTAGCTGGATGGATCGTAATTTTTGGAATCAGCAGAAACATTCAGCAATTTATGAAAACATCAATGAAGTTTTGGCGAATGAAGCTAATGGCTAATAGGGAAGAATTTGAAGATGTCAAAATCAAACATGAAATTTTCCAAGATGACTCATTATCACCTTTGCTTTTGGTACTATCAATGGCCCTGCTGACAACAATTTTAAACGACAAACTGTGGACATGAACTGGCCAAAAAAGGAGTAAAAAATCATATTTATTCTATATAGATTTTAAGTTATTACAAAAAACAAAGGCTAAACTTGATTCCTTATTAAAAAGCACAAAAGACATCAGTAAAGATATTTGAATGAACTTTAGCATCCACAAGTGTGCAACCATAGCCATAAAGACAGGCAAAATTGGTGAACACGATGAATGCAACTTAACAATGAAGATCTAATAAAGAGGGTAGCACCAGAAGAAGGCTACAAGTATTTGAGAATTTTGCAAGTGTCTAATTTATTACAGAATCAAGTCAAAGAAATGATCATGATGATGTTATCAGTTCTAACACCATCAAGTTTAGAAACTTTTCAAACTAAAATTAAATTGTGGAAATATCATGAAAACAATTAAAACCTGAGCAGTTCTTGTTGTTTGCCACATAGAAAGAATAGTTGACTGGACTCAGATGGAATTTGATAACTTGGATTGAAAGACAAGAAAATAAATGACAAGACACCATACTTTGCTCCCAAAAAATGATAATTATTGACTATATTTTCAAAGAGCTGAAGGGGTAGAGAACTTCTATAGATGAAACAAACTATGGAGGAAGAAAAGTATGGCCTGAATGATTAAATTAAGAAAAGCAAAGAAACTAGATGAACATAGTAATTCAAGGAAAGTTCTTAAAACAATAAAAGTGAAGGCTGAATATAGATAAAAATACAGAATTGAACAATTTGTTAATTGGAAGAACAAGTCAATGCATCGTCAATGCTTAAAGGATATAGAAGGAAAAGCTGATTAAAACCCCATATATAGTTGGATAAGATCAAGGGTGTTAAAGAAAGAAACTAAAGGCTTTATTTTAGTGGCTCAAGAACAAGTTTTGACAACTAACTGCATGAAGGTAAAAATTCAACATGTAACAAACAAATGTCATCTTTGTGGTAAAAAAAAGATGAAACAATTGACCATTTGATCAATGGCTGCAGGAAAATTTCACAAACTAACTACAAGCACTATAAGTCATGGCCAAGTTGCCAGAATTATTGATTAGAAATTTTGCCAAAGGTTTGGATTTGAATGGAATAAGAACTACTGGGACCATGAAGTTGAGAAGGTTTTGGAAAATGAGAGATATTACGGGACTTTAAAATCCAAACAGACAGTCATCCTGTTCATAACATGCTTGATATAACAATTATTGAAGAAGCAAAAGTATGATTCATTGATGTTGCTATTCTGGATGATGCTAGGATTGAGGAAAAACAATTAGAAAAAAATTATGAAATACTGCAAGTTGCAATTTGACGTTGAACATTTATGGAAAAGGAAATCTGTTGTTATACCAATCATGATTGGAGCACTTGAAGTGATACCTAAATGACTTCCTTGATATCTGGAAATATTGAATTTATCAGACCTGACCCACCTTCCTTGGAACTGTCTATATATTCTTAGATGCTATCTTGATAATTCTTAGGTCCATGGTTAAGACTTGAATTATTAAGTTTCTACCAGTTTTAGACTGTGAATCTAACTGCAGATTACTCATACATAACAAGTAATAATTGCATGTTGCCAAATCTTTCCAGACTCATGCAGCTAATAGCAAGACACCAAAACCCAATATACATATATAATAAAGTAGGAAAATTAATTCATAACCGCAAATAGTATCATAATATGAGCAAAATAAAAACAATAATTGTAGCATAAATAACATTCAGCTATAAATGTCAAGCAATCACTCCCCAAAGCCATCTTGAAAAAGTTTGGTCTTCATTTGCTTCTGAAGCACTATCACCAAGGGGGCCAGCCTAGTTTCTAGAGAGAGAAGGGCAGAGGTGGTATTCAGCAGGTTCTGACCAGTTCTGGAGAACTGGTAGTGGAAATTTTGATTGGTTCGGAGAACTGGTAAATACCACCTCTGACTGGCCCCACCCCCATCTATTCTCTGCCTCCTGGGTTCCAGCTGATTGGGAGGAAATGGGGATTTTGCAGTAACCTTCCCCTGGATTGGGGAGGGAATGGAGATTTTACAG